>VXBB01005517.1:207062-277480 GCA_013399915.1 Illadopsis cleaveri | reverse complement strand
AACAACGGGGGGGGGGGATAGATGTATCTGATAAGTCATGAAGAAATTTTGGTCAATGCTGGAAAAAAAAATCTAGATGAACAAAGAGAAAAAATTTGTCCCCATTCAATCTACAGAATGAAAATCTGGATTAGTGCCTTATACAGGGAGACACAATTGAGCATCTTCTCTCTCAAAGCACCATTGAGTACAAATGAAATCAAACTATAAAAGGTTCAGCCAAGTCACATTTTGAATTTAAATTGATCTTATTTAGTTGGCTTTAGTAATAATTGTTACTGAGGCAGCCTGGAAAGCCATTACCTGAAAGATTTCATATGCATTCATTCCCTTATCATTTTAGTTTTCCAGTTTTCTTAAAACAAACTCACTTGCTACATTTATGCTGTGTAACCTCTCTGCTAGGCCTTCACAGCATGCACTTCCCATTAGCCTTCAAACACTCAAATTAAAGATGATGTAAAAATGAGCAAGTAACTGCAGCTTTCAATTCTTTAGATTTTGTTAAGACTGTAGCCTGAAATCAAGAAAGAAACCACTCTAAAATCCAATACAAATATAATTCAGCTTCTGCTTAAGCCCCAGTTAAATCAGGCTTCTGATTTGCCTTTTAGTGACTTTCCTCAGCAATGCAGTTGGACACATGTTCAGTAATATGGTTATGTCCTGGTATTAATATAGGTTAGTCCAAACAAAATAACAGTTATGTGCAAATGAAATCAGTGTGGCTTAAAAAACAGCAGTTAGAAGTTAGTGCATATTATAGTATTTTACTAAATATAGCTGATTAGCTGAAATAGATTTCTCTTCTAAATGAATACAATTAGGCATATGCTATTTAGAGGCAGCTTACAGAAGCTATAGCTACCAAAACCTCCATTTTTATTAATATCAATAGCAAGGAGTTAAATAGTTAAAAATATGTATTATATAAACATGAGGTATTTTCATTCAGATAGAAGTTAAATAAGTTTCATAATGTTATAGCTCTTTGCATGCTTTTTACCTTCAAACAGCCTCTAATCTAAGAATCTCATAAAACTGTCTTTGCAGAGATTCCATAAACCCAACACTGCAGATAGCAAGAGCAGGGATGTATCAAAAATGTATACCCTGAAAGAGATCTCTGATCCCAAGCAAAAATATCTGAAATATTGCTGAATTGTGAATTTTGGCCAGATGTGCAGAACAGGTGCTCACAGTTTTCTCTGAGCTCCTCTCCTCTCAAAAGCCAAATCAAACCAATCAAAAAAGTCTAATTTGGAACCACAGATTTGATTCCAGCATGGCTGAGTACCTCCCAGAACCCTGTTACAGACTACAGTACTTTTTAATAAATTGAAGATGAAATATTTATTTAATCTTTTCCTAAAGCTGTCAGTGTCACTGAATACCTGCTGCATGACCCGAGACTCAAAGAGATGGTGATACTGTATTCCCAGACCTGAAGGCAAAAACTGGAAGGGAGGTGAAGCTGCAGAAATTGTAGCATTGCTCCATTAAAACTGGACATTTCCAAGCAAATGGACCATATGCATTATTCTGTGTGGCACCTGCTGTTCCATTAAAGTCTAATAAAGCCAGTTCAGAGTAGCTTCTGTCTCATGTCACAGAGACTCTCTGACCTGACAATTTCTAGTACTCAATAATTTAATACTGTATTAGCACATTTAGTGAATGTTCCCTGAATGGTAGCATGCCCCAAATCACTGGTGATTTCAGGAGCAGGCAAGCCAAAATGGTTGTGACTTTGTTTTAAGACAACATGTCCACAGGATAGGGAAGGGTTCACAGCCCCTGCATGAGCAGACACAGCATACTTCAAGAGCCAAACCTCTTATCTTTAGTTTTCAAAGATTACTTTGATCAAAAGAACTCCGTGCCAGGCCCTGGTCAGGAATCCTTCTGTAATGCACTGGCAGCACTGAGTGTTCAAGCCTGCAATGACCACTTAAGGTTCAATACCAGTAAAGAGTTTCCAAGTGCCCAAAGGGTCAGAGAAGCTGTGGAGAAGAGTAGCCTGTGCAGGGGACTGATTTCTACAAACTTTCACATCACAGATCCTACCAGTTCCTTTTCCCCTCCCTTTCCGGCCATGGAGCTCCACAAGCCGAGGCAGGTGGGTGACCTCAGATCTGAATGCAATGGAGCGAGCTGTACCTGCAGCCACAACCAGCACCATGGAGAAAAGATTCAAGAGCAGGTCTGAGTTGCTAGTGCATGCTGAAGTCCCTGTCATTCCCTGCAGATTAAAGCTGTTGCTGCTAAGCCAGAAAAGCTGTCAGGGAGAGTAGGATTGAAAAATGAGTCTCATTTACACTAGAAAATGAGGGCAGTACACAGACCCAACACTCCACCCTCCAACCTTTTGGATACCCAATCTAAGACGTGTATGGGTACAATAGCTCAGATCTGAAATCTATGGTGTTGTTCTGATGCAGCGGGGCTCATTGCCTTGAGTGGCTACCCTGCTTCTTAATCCAATCTGTTTTAAACCTGTATGTCTCCATATTATAGGCTAGTTGAACAGAACTGGCAGCTATGTACCAGAAGACAGGAAAAAAGAGAAAATTATCCCAGCTCTTACAGTTGGCTAGCAGCAAAATGAGAGGAGAAGCCAAAGCTCAATGGAGGGCCACTCCCCAAACTGTACTTCCTCCAAGGTAACATTTAAGCGTATCTGGCATAGCTCTTACAAAAAGAAATGCTTTTAGGAATGCAACAAACTGGTGAGTAGACACTATCACACTTATGGTAAGTGGAGCTAGAGAGAATCAGGAGACCTTTGCAGAATTCAAAAATGGCAAAAAAGTTTCTCTTTAAAAAATGGCTGACTACAGCAATATTTATTTTGGAACAGTGAAAACAGTAGGCAAGCAATTCACAAAAGGCTGGAATACCCTGGAGGTGGTTAAAGTAGGGATGTCTCTGAATTTCACAGCACCTTCTAAGTAGAGCGAGGAAAGGTTCAGCATGGTGTTTTGGCACTGGAGATTGCCATATTCATTTCACTCTGGACATCACTAAAACCCAAAACAAACTAAAAAAGTTCTATCCTGAAATTACCTTAAAAACTAGGCATACTGCCAACCACAGTACTTCGGAGTTGAAGGCCTCCAAGTGGAGACCTATCACCCAAGCTCAGAGCTCCAAAGAAGCCTGGGATTTCCTAAGCCCAAGGCTCATGGCAAATCCCATCTGAGGAAAATGTCCATCTGAATTATAACTTTTTACTGTGAATCATACTGCATTCCCTTTGAGAGAAGCAAAAAGCTTGTCTGAAACAAGACTGTCATTCTAAGCCTAATTCCAGGCAGATGCAAAGGCTGCGTTACCCCAAAAACTGTGCTTTTGTGCCAAAATTTATATGATGCCTGGGCATTGCATTGCACAGTAAAAACCACATACAAAGCTACGTGATCCCCTTAAGGAAGAGAGTGTTTTTATCTGCAGTGTGTCTCTAAATTAGTAGTAAAACTTCCAGTTGAGTTAATACTAGGATGGGAGAGAAAAGCAAGTAAAAAGAAAAAATGCACAGGGTAAACACAACCCACCATTGTTGCATAACTTTGCCCTACAGAAATACTTTTCACAGAAAGATTTCCCTTTACAAGCATTAATCAGCAGGATTTGCTCTTGCTTTTAAGCGTACAGAGCTGGAAGGAAATTATCTGACTGTGATGTAATTTTAATTGCATTAATATGCAGTAAAAGTATGTCTGTGGCAGAAAATGTTATTACTATACTACTTATTGGTTTAAATATTAAATACAACTCTCTTCTTCAGAGCTCCTCTTCTAATTACACTTTTTATTTTCCAACATATATTTGTCTTCCTAAAAGCATTTTGGAAACAAATGACAACTTTCATGTTGGCTGGATTCCATTATTTTTAATACAGCCAAGTGACATTTAATTTAAAATCTGACATCACTTTAAAATATTAATTAGATCAAGGTAGTTTTACAGTGTATATTCATCTCAGTGCTTGAAAGGAGCTTCATTAAGTTGGTGCAGGCACACCTTAAAATGTGAAAAATTTGTATCAATACACAGATGAATCTAAGTCTATAGAGACAAAAGAATAACACAGATCAAGCTGAGAGCCTAAAGCGCAAATTTTGCTGCCAACTATAATCAAAGCCAGAAACTCCTTGAAAGCTACCCAGAGGGAGGTAGTTCCTGGAACTCTCTCTGAGAGAGCAAGGATGTTATGTCCTCCCATAGGAAGACATATCACCCAATTCCTGGAGCAGCTCCACACACAGCTACTGCCAACATCACACCTTCAACATCCGCTCCCTTGCTGACAAAAATTGGAGTTGTCCAAGGCATCATTATGGATGCGGTACGTAATCACTTGAACTGCTCATTTTTAGAACCACACGAGTTTGAGCAGCAGGAGCCATGACACAAAAGCAGAGTGTGTGTGCAGGAGCAGCAACGAGAGGGTGGACAAAGCTCCTCTGAATGGCTGAAAGAAAAGGTAAAAAATGGACTTTGCTTTAATGGAACCATGTACATTAATACCTAGTCCCAGAAAACAACATTGAAACACAGAAAGGGTAGAACGTCTGGGAAATTCATGGAAGCATGTACATACCATGACCCCAAGAGGGAAGAGGAGCTGAAGGACAGCTTTTTTTCCTGGAGTGGCCAACTGAGTGCCACAGAGAGAACTGAGTTTTTCAAATCTGAGAGAAGAAAAATGCCTCCTATGTTAGAATTCCTAGAGTGACTCATGAGAGCAAGCTTGGCATACATTTTTTTCACAGAAATGTGGCCAGATCAAAAATGTACAACTGACAGATTTACTTTTTCCAGAACATCAGGTACCAAAGACATACAGCCTTAAAACTGCAATAGTGACAGACAGGGCAATGCATTCAGTGCAAGACAAGAAGGATGGCAATGGCAAGCGATGAGAAATCCTAAGACTGGCAGAGTCAAAACCCAGTTCTATATTTATTATTTTAACCACATACTGTGCCAGTCCAAGCTGTCTTTGGAGGTGATGGTGCTGCTAAGTGCTACAAAGCAGCATAAAAGTTGTGCTTTGGATACATAATCAGACTTGTAGGGGCTTGTAGAGTCTTCCCTCAGTTTCTGGAGGATGGATATAGCTTCTTTTCCTGAACAAAACAGAATATTCAGGAGTTCATGAGTTATCATTAAAACTGCACTAGTGTCCCATTACGCTTAATTTCAGTATCACGCATAGCAGTATTCAATTTCCATCTCCCCAGTTCTACACTCCTTGCAACAAGAGGATGAAACATACTCTGAACCTTCGTAATGGAGTACTCTGTTGTGAACATTATTTCTGTCTCATTCTTCTGACTCTGCCTCATCTTTGTCTCTCAAAATGAGACAGCAAATTAGTCTGCGTGAAAAAGACTGAAGAAAGTACAGCATGGTGCTCATTATTGCCACTCAAAACTGCTGAAGGTGCAACAGTTCTGGACAAAAACTATTTAAAATGTCAGATTTTCAAGAAAGCAATCAAATTCAGACTCCAGGCTAGCTGAAAGTCCAAGTACTGTCACACGCAATGATGACACAAGGGATCAGAAATTCCAATAAAAAAGTTATGCAGCCAACAGAACAAGATTAGCAAACTCACTTCAATCTCATCTTTTTGTGTTGTGGAGGGTTTTTTTGTTTGTTTATTTGGGATTTTTTATGGGAAGCCATGGGGAAAAATAAAATGGTTGGTTACCAACTGTTGACAATTGCTGTTTCAAACACACAAATACTGTAGTTACTTTAAAGGTACTAATTGTCACATTTATCACACATTTATTAATTTCTTTCCTCTTGAAATAATTCTTGCAGGCATTTTCATGTAAATGTAAGCACCCTTCAAAATTTTTCATGTATCACTATTTCATTCTTGACATTTTAACCTGCGCAACTGTCAACGTTTTTTACCTCCCAGAAAAACGAAAAAGGAAACGAGTTTCGGTATATTAAAACACTTCAGTGGTACCTAATCCTTCTCTGCACAAGTAAAATCGACTCAGAATTACCCTAACTGCACAAAGAATGTAAAACCACTAACAGCACATTACTTTTTCCTTGCATCTGCTGAAGTTCATGTATAGTCAATTGCCTTAACATTTCATAATGTAGCCACCTGACTTGCTGTTTTATCAGTGGAGAAGTAAAGGTACTTGGTCTTCAAAAAACCCTACCACAAGCATGCTATTGTCACTTAAGGTATAAAAAAAGACAGCACAGATCTTATTAATTTCAACTAGACCAATGGACAGAATGTGAAAGACTGAGACTTTACAGAAAGAAAAAGACTGTTACTCATGCAACCTCCACTTTCATAGTTTTTGCATTAAAAAAAAGCACAGCTCAGATGATCACTCTTAAAAACCAGAATACACTAAAGATGGCTAAGAGAACACTGGTGATTTAACACCTCAGTCTTCCTGTTCTGTTAACAACAGTAATACTTAATTAACGTTATTTGTTCCGTTTTCACAAAAGCCTTCTACAGATGTTTATCAGACAGAAGCAGATAATCAATTTAATTTGTCTAGGATGATTTTCAGTTTAGCCCACCGAAGCCAAAGATACTAGCATCCATCCTAAAATGTGACTTACTATCTAAAAGCAACAAATCTATCACTAAGCATCAGATTATTTTCTATGGAGAACTTGAAAAAGTTAAATCAGCTGAAATAAAGACAGCAAGGATTGTCATCATTTCCTCCACTTTTTGCCATTTGCCATAGAATTTGCCATTCACATGACTTTTCTTTGAAGATAAATGCAACTACACATGCTAAGGAGAAAACAGATTGAACATTGATAAAAAAGTCCATGTTGTCCCATGTGTTCATTCAATCTATATGTGCATTTAAACTTTTTGGTACTTTAAAAGTAAATGCTTGTACTCATCAAATATAAATATTCATATTACAAGGAAATTATTTTAAGACAATATTTTAAACTGCAGATTTTGGTAAACTAGGAAACAATTAAAAACACTGGTAAAAAGTGCCAGAAGATTATGCTTTTACTAGACTCCATCTGGTTACAAAAGTATGTACATACAATATTAAAAAAGATATTTTTCCTCTCAGGAATGCCAAACACCATTCTTCATGAATATGTATAATTAGATGTTCTCTGTGAGTGAGAGGTAGTAATTAATTCAGCGTTAAACATCACAACCTATTACTTGAACTCCATGGCAACCAACATTGCCAAAAGAGAAAATGAAATTTCAAAGCCTATTTTTAGGTTATTACAGTTACACATTTCCCAAAATTTCAAAGCAAGCTTGTAGTGTTTTTGGATATACACAATTTCAGTTAACTTCTCTAATTGAGAAAAGATCAACACAACAAGTAATGATTTTTGTTTTTATTTTAAAAATGGCATGATGTCAGTGAACAGGAAAGTAGCCAATATTCACCACAGTTACTTTGTGGTTCAACAGCACTTGTAGGGGTATAATCCCAGTGGTTTTCACAGTTTTGGATACCTTGATGTCACTGACTGCTCTGAATGAACAGGCCCTCATTGGGGTTTTAGGTTCTGACCTTAATGCTCAAACCAGTGATTTTTACCCTTGAACCCACAAAGATGAAGGTAGGCTGAGGAAAGCCACAGAGAACCAGCATATCTCCAAATTATGAACAGCCTGGCTTAAATGGTGATGTTTGCACCTTTGTGGTTTCTTCTTTACTAAACAAAGCCGTAAGGGACTACAACAGAGTTCAAAATATTTTGCTTAGGAAGATGAGAACAGCAAATTAAAAATCAATGACATTCAGAAAGGCAAGTACCAGCATACAGGGAGGTGGGACTACAGATCCCTAGGAATGCTGGTGTAAAGGAAAAGGGTAGTAAAGAGTGCCATTTCCTCAGAGAAAGTGCAGTAATGGCAGAAATACAAATCATCCTCTTGGTGGAGGTAAAATAGCACATACAGCTAGAGGACAGATTTCATCATGCATTGAGCACATGCTGCACCTTAAATTCAGGTGTTTTAAAAGCACCAGGTCAGTCTGTCGAGAACAGGTAAAAAGTACAGTATGAGTTGACACTTTTCAAAGTCAGGCAAGATAAGGCTATAGTATCAGGAATTAGAAGAAAGTGTCAATAAGTATTTTAATATAAGAAAGTGTCTTTTTGCAGTGGAACTGGAATCTTGCTTAGCAATATCACTTAGCTATGTCAGAAAGCTGAAATTGGAATGCCTTTTTTTGCATCATCTTTTTATTTAACATCAATTAGTTCTCATCCTTAGTATCAGCAATAGATGGTGAGATGTCAGACTTGAATCAGGAAACAAAAGGATTAAAGACTACCTTGGTAAATCAGACAATTTCAGTTTGGTCTGGATTTTCTTGAAGAGCTGCTGGATGAGCTGCTGGCATTTATCTTGGGGGTCCTCTAGGACACACTGAGTTACCAAAAGACTGCAAAATGCCAAACAATTAAAAGAGAAGACACAAATCCGTAAATCCAATACCTTAGCTTCAATTCCCTGAACTGTAAAAGAATAAATATTCAAACTACGTATAAATTCCTAAAAAAGAACCCAAGATGAGTAACAGACAACACAAATTTGTCAGGGAGAAAACCCATTAAATCAATCTAATTTCCTTCTATGACAAGATAAAGGCCTTTGGGGAATATAGAAAAACTGTAGCTGTCCTATATACTTTATTAAGTAGTTTTGACTTTGATTTCATGTGAAATTCTTTAAAACAAGGTGGAAATACTAGGATGCTCTAGAAATGTTTGGAAAAGGCTATTAAGAAAACATACTTGGCTCATCATAAGTAAAGAGAGATGCACGGATTCAATAATATTCCACAGGGAAGTGTTGTGTGGCATTATTGAATATTTGCCTTAATGAACTGAAGGATGGCAAAAAATGTTTGTTAAATACCACTCAGCTGTGAGTGACTTTAAGTACTTTGGAAAGCAGGACTTCAAAATTTCTCAGCAAATTGGAGAATAGGCTGAATTGCATGTGCTGCTTGTGAGCAATATAATGTTCTACACCTCTGCAGAAATAATTAGGTATATCACTGCAAGTGAGGAAAGACATGGCTACAGGAAGGCAATCTGTAGATCAGAAATGTACACATAACAACTGTTTCATCATACTGTTGGGAAGACTAAAACAATTTTACAGCAGTGTATGAGGAGAAGTAGAGCTTATGAGGTGCACAAAGTAAATCTTTCCACTCAAATTCAAAAAGGTGCTCAGTTTGGTGCGTTGCATTTCAAAACAGGAATGACCACCTGAAGCAAGCTCACGGGCAGAATAGTGAAGATTGATCACAGCTTTGGAAGACATGACTTAAGAGGAAAAACTGAACAAACTGGGCTTACTCTCTTGAAAAGACTGACAAAAATTTATGAGCAGCAGCTACTTCGAAAAGAGGAGGAAAGAGTCTGTTCTTCATGCTCAGAGGATTTAAGTGCTGAAACTGCACAAAAAACCCCTAAGGTTAGATGTAATGGAAAGTAGAATGAAATGAACTTAAAGAGAAACAGTGCTAGAATAGGATGCCTGGGGAAGCTCTGGAGGTCTTGAGGAATAGGTGAGAGATACATCAGCTTTTAGAGCACAGAAAATGAATATGGTCTTAGGACCCTTCAAGTTCTGTGAAAGACAGGCAAAAGGATCCTTTGCAAGGTATTCAGAACAGAACCAAATGTGGATGACCTTTAGAAATTACTCAGTATTAGACATGCTTCTGTCCTTACCAGAATGTGGAAGGAATAAGCACAACAGTTCTGCAAAGAGAAGTGCTTTCTTTAACACACAACGAAGGCTAAACCAGGCAGTGCTGAGTACTTTAGTGATTCCTACTGCTACAGTCAAAGCACGTTTTGTGTGTCAGAGATTGCTAGATTAGGTTTCATTTAAGAATCAGACACAGTCAGAGAGGGAAATTTCATTAGACACAGGCAACAGGTGAGTATTTGAATGAATAAAACACTCAGTTACCAGGGAGCACACCATCTGCTGGATTGCTGTTTCTGCTTCCTGAGCATGTCAGCACTGCCTGAGACTGCAGAAGCTTCTGCCTGCAGTGATCTAAAGATATTAGCAATCCACTTCCAGCCTCAATAGGCAGCCCTTTGGTCAAGTTCTCATTGCAACTCTGTTCTTTCTATATTATTTCTCAAGAAAATTTAGAAAACAATTTTCCTTTTCAAGTCATAAGGTGCATTTTATCAGAGAAGAAAAGACTTTTGACAGTAAGTGGACAAGAGCCCAAATTCTCCCAGCAGGCTACTGGATGAGAAAAGAAATCATGGAGCTAGGCAAAGCTTCTGCTGATTTCCCTCTCGAGCAGATCTATGAATAAAGAGTTGCAGTAATTAGTCAGGTAGTTGCATTCTGCTCAAAAGCAAGACTTCACCAATAAATCTTACCAGTTGAGGTTTAAAAGAATGATCAGCATTCTCTCCATTTTCTGAGATGAAGCCATTTGGGGAACCTGGAGTTGAAAGTAATTACATTATGGATGCACTTCATATACCAGCGAAACTACCAAGCACCCCACTCTGTAACTTGCTGATATTCCAAGGCTGCTCCTCAGCTGATAGAAAATGGCCTGATTCTGCTTGCTGCAGGGGAGCTCTGCGAGTTTAAACTGCTGATGATGTGCACTTACATTTTCATTAGACTACTGAGGAATCTCCAGACTACGGGAGTAATCAGTCAAGGAGCACACCTGCTGAACATGCTAAGACACTAAAGTGGTTGATACTGTGCTGAAAAGGAGTGAATGAAATATTCATATGTATGTAATTCGTGCCATGAGCAGCATTTTTTATGCTTTTTAATCTAATATTCTCATAGAGTTTAGGCAATACCTCCAAAGTGGCTAAACCCTTGATGGTTAATCCCACTGAAAATATTTTCATATAAATGAAATGCACTGCGTTCATTCAGGAGATACCACTAAAATTTACCACCCAAATGGTACCACTGTCATCAAAGCGTAGGGAAAAAAATACACCACACCAAAAAACCAGCATAAGGAAATAGAAAACACTGCAGTATAAGAAAGTGCAGTCTGCTGGCAGTGCTGGGGAGGGACAAGCATGGCAGTATGAGAACATCATCAGGTGAAACGAGATGAAGCCAGAGCACACGTCACAAAGGTTTTAACACCACTGCTTCTGATGTTGATTTTTACACACCTAAGACCGGCTCAGTAACAGTGACCAAACTTTGTTTCCCAAAGCATGCAGAATCAAGCCTTAAGTACATAACTGAGGAAAAATTACCACATGCAATAAATAAGGCAGTTTGAGAGTGGCACTCAGCCTCTGAGCTGTGATATTTCTGATCAAAGAGCAGTGTACTCAATGAGAGGTTACCCCTTTCCCTGCCACGAATCACTACTTTCACAAGTGGACTCCAGCTTCCAGTTACCTACCATGAAATAAGGATTTAATTGGTATGACTCAAGCTAGTTAATTTTAAGAAAAGATCCTAGAGCATCCATAAGATGTCCTGTAATAAAATGCCATGAACTCAAAAATATAATTAAAACCAAACCAGGTGTTTCCCAGTCACATCTGTGGCTCTCAAGAATTCTTTCTCCTAAATGCTACTTCAACTCTGGCTGCTTATTTTTTTACTCACCTGGGCAGCTGCTCAGATGTTTAGGAAGACTGTGCTACATGGTGTGAGAAGCAGAGCTTTTCAATCAAGGAAAGGCCACTGCATGCACCACAAAGGCAGTCAGACTGTACAGCTGAAAGGGTAAGATCTTTCACTTTCAAGTCACAAAATTAATAACTCCAAATAATTAGAAATAAATGAGTTTGCAAAAATTGTACATATGAAGGATACAGATAAAAAATACAGAAAAAGTATCTAAAAATACCATTTCTTTTTCTTACTAAAAATATCATTTCTTGAAATATTCCTTTTCTCCACAAAAACACAAGGCCACTGCATTTTAATGCATGTCTCTCGAACAGTTCCTGATTTACTAAATCAGTTCGAGGGCTATTTTAAAGTTAATTTGATATTCTATTGCTATTTAATGACTGCCTGGAAATTGCGCAGAAGTGTCTAAAGCAATAAAGCCATTTCTGAAGTCAGGAAAAAGTAAAAAAATAAAAAAATTCAGATGGCGGTTGGAGAATACTCATCAGAAGAAAGATAAAATTATATTTTGTTTTCTCCCTTAAAGTCTGTTTGCTGATGGTGTGAGGTACATTATAAAAAGTCATCCATTATCATATCACACATTCTTCAGATTCTTATTTTTGTGTTCTTAAATACCATGCTACAATGTGGAGAAATAAATGACATTTGTTTAAAAGAGAATACATCTTCCTGAATCAAGTACTGAGAATACAACAGATAAGGAGAAAATATAACCATTTAAACCCATTTGGAAAGTAATTTTTCAGTTCTTAGTTCCAAAGATGATGTCTCAAGCCACAGAAGTCAGGAATCCTGTGTTTGCAGGACTGGGATTTATCCCAAGATTGAAGACAGTTCAATTTAATATTTGTGTGAGATAGATTTCTAACCATCTCCTCTGGAGAGGCCAGAGAGCCGTCACTTGGTGTGTCTCTCCCTTAGACTGAGATGGATCTGTCTCCTTGCTTCCATGTCTGGAGAAGGCAAGGGAGGAGCAGAGTTCAACACAGTCAGAAAAAAACCAAACCCAAACAGCCAGCAGCTATGCAGGAGTCCCAGGGCCATTCAACACTGGCTGCTGTCACAGCCTTGTCCCTTTCTGCAAGTGCCTCTTGATCAGCTGTGGAGGCCTCTGGTAAGCTTTATCCAAGTTTGAAAGAGGAGGCCTTCAAGCCAAGTGACTTCCTACAAGTTTGGTGAAAACAAAAGACTTGAATTAGCCCTCAGAAGGTCCAGGGTAGTAGGGATGTAACTATTTAGTTTTCTTTTTGTTGGTATTTTCACTTGATATGATGCAGAATTAATATTTCCCCTGACACAGCAGGAAAAAATTGATGGGAGCACACCACATATAATGCTCAGCATTTTCTGATGTACAATAATGTTATTGCATATTAATTTTGTTTATGTAGCACTGTCACACAGCTTAAATAGACACACACAAACCTTGCATTATGAAAGCATTATTAAAGTTACTAGATGAAATAGACTTCTCTGCTTCTCAAGGTTGCCTGTACAACCCTAATTTTGGCCCTTTTGTCTACATGCTTTATAATACAGCCCTCAATTACATGTCCACATCCTCATTTTTTAAACTAACCTTTGCATTATTCAGCACACAGAATAGAAGATGTTCACTTAATGTGCAGCTGTCTTCTTCCTTTCTTCTTGTTGTTCAACGTGCGACCCTTTATCCTATTCACTGTAGATTATTCAAACTGGGCTCTCAAAGCAGCATTAACAATTTCTTGGGGGTTTGTGAGCTGTATGATATTTTAGTTCCCTATAATCAGTGACAAGATTATCCACTAAAATCCAGTAAATTTTGATTAAAGATACGCTTACTGTTTAGAACATGCTTATAAGTTTTGCTTATTTTGCTTAAAGATATGCTTACTGTTTAGAACATGCTTATAAGTTTTGCTTATTAGTTTATAAGGGCAGCTTTGCCCAGAGACAGCAATGGGAATTCCTTTCACCAAACTGCTGGTAGGAGGCATTGCCCCTATCCAAAAAAATTACTTCATCTTCAAAGACAGGCAGGACAGCATACTGTATAATTGGTTCTCCCCAGCAAAAGGTTTGATGAGAGCAGAGCTGTAGGTAAAGTCACTGTGTTCAGGATGGTGCAGTTTACACCATGGTGTGTGGCTCAGGTCTGATTCTGAATGTCGGTTTGGGGATCTGTCCAAAATTTCACACGAAATAATTCACCAGAAGCTTATACTTATCTTGTAGCATGTCAGTACAAACAGAAGCAGTTTGGCAAAATCATAAGCAGCTGAGAACTAGCTTTTAGCACGGAACCATAAGAAGGTGTTTACAGTCTTAGTGGTGATTTTGTTAACAGAGGAGTGTGCTGTCAGCATTCGTGGTGGGCTGATGACAGTACAAAGCACTGTGGTGAACTGAACTGTGACGCCTTCTTGGCACAGAAGTAGCGATATCCAACCCAAGTGGTGTTCATCTTGTCAAACTGGAAATTGAATAGCAGCCACTGAGGACAGAAGAGGCAAAAGGAAGCATGGACCACAAGAAAGCACAATGCTGAGAATGAAAAGGCAAAGCTAAAGTCAATTCTGGGCAAAGCTGCCAGCTATTGCTAAATCTTGCTTGACCAGAACACCAGACAGGTAGGAGCTGAATTTGTCCATCCTTGGCCTTACTAAGCTGTAGTCTGTAAAGAATAAATCAGCCCTTGAAATCTGAAATAGCAATGGTGGCTTCAAAAATCATGAGTTGTTGATTTTGGTTTTGTTTTAAAATAGGTACATTATTCAACAGTTCTAAATTTACACTGCTTTGTGACCTCATGGATATATTCTCTCCTGCTTTCTCCACACGAAGTGGAGAAGGGGAAATAACTTAAAAAGTAGACAGTCATTGTGTCAGGAAATTAATGATGGGCATTAATAAAAGCAATGTATTTTATGTAAGCTTTTCCTGTGGGATTCAAAATATCCTTTTTCCTCCTTAGCTGCCCTTTGTTATTAAGTTGGCCTTTGCCTTTCCATACTGTTAGATATGACAGTGATGAGGTTGAAGAGATCTACTGAAACAAGATTTAGTAGCCCATTTCTCCTGACCTCTGGCCCATTTTCATAAAACTCTGAACTACACATTTGTTACAAAACAACTTGGAATAGAGGCACAGGCACTGAGGTTCAGCCATTGCACTTCTGAAACTGAAGTGGACGCATTAATCTAGAAACACAGATGTTTTTGAATGTGAACCATTAAAATTCTGCGTGTAGCAGGAATCTCCTGCAGCAGAAAACATAATCTGGTAGAATTTTGTTTCATATTCATTTAGATTCCAGTAGTTACAGCACTGTACAATGTATTGGCTGTTTTCCAGAGAATACATCCTGGGAAACTATTCAAGAAGGAACGATAAATAGATCAGTGAACTTATATTTCCATGTCAGTAGGAGGAAGACAAGTGAGAAATTGGTCTGACAGTGTTGCTGGGGTGATAAAAGGATATTTAATAGCAACCAAGTATAAAACCCAAATTAAGGATTTGAAAGCCAAACAGGAGTCAATTTGACAAATACCAATATAGCAATGTAAATGTAAGTCATCCATTACTCTCATTTCCTAGGGGACTGAGAGTTTATCAGATTCATGCATCCTCTTGGTAAGATACTGTGCCAAACAGCAGTTATGATTTCTAAACAGCCAGAGCTACACATGGCGTGACTAATGACAACAAGGCTCTGGACCAGAAGCACAGAAGTTTGCCACTCACATTGCTGCTGCAGCCTGCTTGGTTAAATCAAGCCTCAGACTAGGAGGGCAGACAAGCACTTCACCCTTGTAAAACAAAAGCAGCTCCCTTTACACCACACAGATTATACATCTTTGACAAACTGTGCTTTCTCTAGCTCTTTCAGCACAAAAGATGCAGCTGTAATGGTCTGGATTTACACTGAAGCTTGACAGCTACTCCACTCTGTCCCTTCCTGTCTCTCCTCCCAGCACCTCCAGTGTGTGAGCAGTGGTTGTGGTAATCCCAAGGTTTTAAATAATACACATAGTAAAGAAGAGGTTGTGCGTCTGAGGAAAGACAAACAGGTCCATCTCTTTCTTGTACTGAGAACTCCAGAGTTGGACACAGTATTCCAGGCAGGGTCTCACCAGAGCAACACAGAGGAGGAGAATCACCTTCCTTGCTCCACTGGCCACGTTTCTTTCGTGCAGTCCCGAATATAGTTGGCCTTGTTGAACCTCACCTTGAGCACACACTGCTGGCTCATGTCCAGCCTCTCATCCCCCAGCACCCCAAGTCTTTCTGTGCAGGGCTGCTCTCGATCAGCTCATCCTCAGCTTGTGCTGATACCAGGAGCTGCCCCAACCCACATGCAGGATCCAAGTTTGCCACCATCAGCTGCTCCAATTAACTGCTTAACTGACTATAGTCCTTGATTTTTTTTTCCTTGCAATTCCAAACACCAGGCTGCTTTGGTGCCTCCATCTGTACACTTACTAGCTCCCAGCTGCGTAGAGGCTCCAGCAGAGTGGATGCCATAAGGTGAACATCACAATATTTTTACCTGTAGATCAGCTTAACTCCAGACAGAGTTGATGTAACAAAGTACGCACCTTTCATAGCATTCAATGGTTATTTTTTTTCTATAGGGAACACCCTTGCAGCAAGAAGAGAGGTTGCTACCCAATACAGGTGACATTTCATAGCCCCTGGACATGTTAGCTTGATTCTCCCTGGCCTCAGGACCTGCAACCATCCTGCACCACTGTTCAGAGTCACAAGACCCCCAAAAACAGAAGAGCTTGACCACTCCTGCATGTCTGTCTGTCCTGCAAGAGGCATTTCAGCACCTCAGAACTGTCACACTTACAGGTGAGTAAAATCTTTCCCAAAATGACAATGGCAGAGCAGTAGGAGAACATCCTCCTCCTAAGCCAAGTACTATCCTGCATTGCCATTTTTTCCAGAACAAAATCTACCAATTTCAGATCTGACATTTTACTGACTAGACTTCCTGCAAAGCATCCAGTCCCTCTCTGCTCCGTTGGCACTGGGAATCAAAAATTAATGTTTGATTGCTTTTCCTCTAATGCTGAGGGAGGAAGGTAGCCAGAGAACCAGAGCTTTTGTATCTATCCAGAATACTTTTTTATCTATTCAAATGGATGATTAGGAAACTTGAGTGGTACAAAGCCTTAAAATGTAGAAAATACAGAAAGACAGAAATCTTGAAAAAGACACAATTACCTTGCACTTGTAACACTACCCCCTCATATTCACATCAATTTTAATTCCGCTTTTTTAAGATAAAATTCCAATAAGTATTCATGCATACCGTATTTTTACAGAAAAATTGATAAAAAGTGTTTGAGAGACAAGTAGTATTTCATTGGTCAGAAACTCATTCCATAATTCAGAAAAGCAAATTTTACTCTTTTCTATACTTACTTAATAGCCTTCAGGAGACCAGTTCCTTGTTACATATTTGGAGAGCAACATTTCTTTGCTGCCTGTTTGCTCAGTCTCTTTTGAGAAGGCAATACAGAGTGAAGGGGGGGGGAAATCACAACTAATTATTTCCATTTCAGTTTGTTTAGTGATTCCCAGCTGAGAATTACACATACAACACACTGCTCTAAGAGGCTTCTGCTTTACAGAAGCAGCATGGAAATGAAAATACCTGGAGCAATGGGCATCTTGGTTTTCCCAATAATTTAAATCATAAAATGGTTTGTGTCATTGCAGAGAGCTTTATGGGCATGGTAAGAGACTTATTTTTGACAAGAACTGTCCTTCTTAATCATTAAGGCATATTTATGGGAAGGAGACAAATCTTACTCATTGCTTATGCCTGGTTCTCCTTCCACTTGTAAGTATCAAGTTTGCGGAGTGGGAAGAAAGAAACAACACTACCTCCAAATATTCCCCCATCCCTGTAAAATAGTTTATTAGAACTTTTAATGAAATTCTCACAAGAGAGATGGATTTTGAAAAATTTTACTTATATGGGCAGAAAAACCTCAACAAAATAAACCTCCTCCTCTAATATTCAGTGAGACTAAATGTGGCTGAACTGCCTCCAAAAACCAGCGGGATTTTTTTTCGCCTCCCTTGGATTCAGCCTAGGACCCAGGGGTAACATATATGGATCAAGAACCCATAAAAACAGGTGTTTGGGAGCAGACATTGAACTGTCTTTCTCCCTGCTCTTCACACTGCATAAAGAGGTGACACAACTACAGGGAACATGCCTTAGGATACTGCATCAGACACCTGACATACACCTGAGGTAAAATGAAGGGCTGCACCAGTCAGGACTGCAATGACAAAGAAACTCCTCCAATAAGTCTTCATTTTGTGACAGAATGGTCCACTGAAGTGCATGCCTTGAACTGCTACCTTCAAGTAAAAAGGTAGCAGCTGTATCACTATCCATGTCATGACAATCTTGAGGCACTGCTGTTCATTTCAGTGGCCCAAAAACATTTTTGAATTCTGTAACTTGCCTGAAATACTCATGTGTAAGATAGGGTTTAAGAAACAAAAAAGGAAATTTTACAGCAATTATAGCTGAGCACATGTTTAAAGACAAAGTTAAAAATTAGATAATGAATCCACCAACACTTCCAGAATCTGGATCCAAAATCACATTCAAACTTTAGAGTCAGTCTTACTGTAGAATCCATTTTTCACCCAGGTCAGAAGCAGCTCCTGAAATGCTGGGACAGGTTTGCTGGGCTTATGGAGTAGTTTCCCTGGTTATTGGAAACCAATCTGCAAACTCTGACTCTGCTTACAACGCCCTCATCTACCCTGTGTAGGGCCCTGTGCCACCCCTCAGAATCTCTCTGCTATTTTTGTCTCTTTCTCTTCTCCTTGATGATAAGACACAAGTCCATGTGGTATTGTGGGGCTGGATTTGGCATCCCATGAAGTCTCACTGACTGTGAAGCTTTCCAAAATGACATTTTACAGTATCCTTCCCACTCTGTACTTACATTCACTTTGATTCTTATATGCACAAGGATATGTACATGTATAGAATCCATACTGAAACTCCTGAAAGCAACTCAGCTTTTGGACTTCTTGTGGCAGATGTTTTCTTCATAGCTGTGTGTGTATTTATGTCTAACTTTTCAGGGTGAGAGTTATCTCTTTCTTCAGGCCAAAGCAGGCTACACTTAGCTGCCATTTGCACCCATGACTCTAACCACAGGGTCAAAATGAATCCCCATTTCACAAGTCCAGTTCATGAGTGACTATAAAAAAATTATTATAAAAAAATATTCTGAAAACATTCCTCTAGTTTTATGCCCCCACCATTGCAAGGGCAAACAGCTATGGATATCTGGTTACCACAGCATATTAATATTAGTTTGTGCCTTCAGCTTAGATCATTTACTTCCTAAAATACTTCATGTTTCTAACTTGTGGGCGTGAAAAACCAGCACCTGAAACACATCTTTTTGCTCATACTGTATATATAAGATGTATTTACCCAAACTGCCTTCACCTTGCAAAGAAATAAGGGTACTTACAAACTTCAGTATAAAGCTACACCACTGCAGGATGCTTATTCTAGCAAGTGGACTTCATCTGAGAAATCTTACCTTTAAGGCTAGTAAAAGACTATTATTTCTAAGACACTGGTTGGCATGAAGCCACAGGATTTGCTATTAAAATATGCAAAACCTGAGTGGAATAGTGCTGTGTGTGTAAATTATGCATGTTTCTTATTAAATCAAATCCCCTCCTCCCCTCCTCCACTTATTACACAACTTGTCATCTCTTATTTACATGCCATATGATACACAACCCAAATAGAGAGGGCAAACATCCACAATATGTGCAGCAAAGGGAGGTATTTGCATTTAAGACATGAATATGCATTAGGAGGCAACATATTCAGGATACATATTTTAAAAGTGAGACTGTTTATTTTGACAAGCTTATTGCTAGAAATGCCACTATGTGCTCCCCAATGCCTCCCAGCATGGAGTTTGTTCTCTGACTGAATACACAACACCCATCCCTAGAAAGAGACCCTGCAAAGCCACTTTCAAAGCCATGGACTGAGAAGAAAGTCACAACACTGGCAGGTGGAAGCAAGAAATTCCTGGAGAACAGAGGGAGAATCCAGTTCATAGCATTCTCTCTTTTCTTTCTCATTCTTTTTTTTTTTCTTTGTCTCCTTCTTCTCAGTGTAATTTCTCTGTGAAATCAGTGAATTTCTCTGCTAGAAAAAAATACCACTTATGAAATTAGCATTGATAAAGACTGGTATTTACTTCTGAAATCAAAACAGGAAGCCAGCCTTCCAGGGAAAAAATATAACTCCCTTCTGCCTTCCTTTTTTTTTTCTTTTTTCCTTTTTCTTTTCCCTCTGGCTTTCTCTCAAGCAAATGGGTAAGGCCTAGAAAGTGAAGTTTATTACTTGAGATTTAGCTAAGTTTTATGCTGTCCCTTTTATACCAGATACTTGAATAACCATGGGCATTCACTTAGATCACCTGTTCTTGGATTCTACATCTATATAAAGAGCACAACAGCGCTGTTCAACCTCACAGAAGTGGTAAAAGTATAAATCAACCCATAAAAAAAAGTCATATAAAGAGATACATATGCTAGGCAGATAAACAGAAAGAGAAGCCTTCTGGGTCAAGACACTGAACTCTAGAACCCAGGCTCTGCCACTGACCAGCCTGAATTCTCAATCCTATTTTAATTCTCAGTTCCTCATCCACAGGTACAAAGGAGTGATGCTTACTCTCCTCCCTAAAATGACTGAAGGAATTATAGACAGTTCAGAACTAGCTGGTCAAAGCTTAGACAGGAGGTGGCATGCCTTCTTTTTGTAAAAGGGAGATGACAATTTTCTCATTACATTTTTCAAACATTTATATAAAATTACAAAAACACACTTCGCTTTCAGCCAAAATGTTATAACATATGGCTGCTTGTGTTTTCCCTTCAAATATTTTAAGACAGCAGCTTCCTCACAAGTCTCTGTCACTCCCTGTTCAGAGATTTTGCTAACACTTTGTGAAATGCAGGAAAAACCAAATATTCTGTTTTCTACTCTTCTATTTTCTTTTTCTCTTACTTTGAGTTGATATAAACTTAGCGCTCCCTCTTCTTTCTGCACATCTACATGGAGTTTTTTTGCTGCTTTGTCCAGAGTTTCTGAGCAGCTGTCTAGAAGCAACAGTTAATAAAGTCAAACGTGCAAGGTTCTGAGCGATGGGACTTATGGCATTCACCAGAATGAAGGAACTGAAGCACTTCCTCTGTACTACTGCACAGTCTGAGCTGTGCAGTGTGCAGCAATTTTTAATGTGACAACCCCAGAGAACGTGTCAGATGTACTAGAATTTTACAAGGGGTTTGCTGCTCTGCGAGGTTTTCCTGGTTTGTTTGGTTTTGGTTTGGTTTTTATGTTTTGGTCTTTTTAACCACATACAACATCACAAATATCCATGGTGTTTTGTGGAAATAAATTGACACTACTGTATAAGGCTTACAATATGAGGGGTTTGGTTGGTTGATTTTGTTTATTTTAGGCAAGGATAAGGAAGGTGAGATGTAGAGAGGGGTTGGGACAGAAAAGATATGGTTTGCATAGGAATGTAACTCATGGTTATTTGACATATAATCAGCGTATTATTCACAGATTTTAAAATAAAAAGTCTCATAGGCTTATCGCCTGATCAGCATCTGAAAGAGTATATAGAAGATAAATTTATAGAACCATAGAATTGTTATGGCTAGAAAAGACCATCAAGATCATCAATTCCAACCATTAATCCAGCACTGCCAAGTCCACCACTAAACTGTGTCCATGAACATCACATCTACAGGTCTCCTTAATAACTCCAAGGACTCTACCACTTCCCTGGCCACCCTGTTCTAATGCTCAATAAGCACTTTGATGAAGAACTTTTTAATAATATCCAATCTAAACCTCCCTGGGTGCAACTTAAAGTCATTTTCTCTAGTCCTAGCAATTGTTACTTGGGAGAAAAGCACTAATTTGATCTGCTTAAACTTTCTGGCCACTAGGAGAGAAATGTGCTTAATTATGTCTCTTAATCCTTAAGAGAATAGCTGAAGTTCAGAAAATTTGTATCTTGACACCGATGTCACATATCACTTAATGTGTTTTTTGTTGTCCCACTTAAGGAGTTTGAAACCCTGTCTGACGCTGGTTTTAATTCATCTGAAATTCACTGATATTTGCTTGCTAAATTCATGATTCAGAACAAAAAGTTTGCAAAGTAGCCAATACCATAGGACTTTCAAACATGTCAAGGCACAAGAGCCAACACTACCAAACCAGAAGACAATACAACAATTCAGGAACATTTTCTCTATGCAAGTTATGAATCCACAGTTAATAGTAAAAATGTCATAGTAGAAGGGTATGTAGAATGGTATCTTTAGGTCCTTTCTATGACAGAATAAGGAGAGCTTGTGCTTGGCAATTCTGTCTATCTACAAAGTTCTTGAGGTACTTAACTTAGATCCAAACTGTGCTCCAGTCTCCTAGTGATGCTCAAGATGCCACTGGCAACTGGAAGCAGGATCGGGGCTCAAAGGCAAGGATGGCTTTGGTGCACTGGGGGAGGCACTGGAGCAACAAGAGATACCCAACAACAACCAGGCAAGATTAGCCTTTGGGAAATAACAGGTGCTGAGCTGAACTAATAAAAAGGTCATCTGGGACTGGGTTCCTGATAATGGTGAAGGAGAGACCCAACTTCAGATGCAAACAGTAGATGGTTTCAGCTTTTCTGGATAGGAAAAGATGTCTGATATATCTTCACCAAGTTTTCCAGTGCACACAGAATACTCAAGGGAGCACCACAGTTAATTTTGTGAACCAATAAGTAAGGCCACGCAGTGACACAGTCCTACCCTGCAGATATACCACATTCCATTCTTTTTATTTCAATCTTTTTTGCAGTATCTGCAGTTCTGTACACTGCAACAACAGAAATCCTTCCACAGCTTTTGCTGAATCACATATTTTTATGTTACACCCTGTACTGCATGCCAAAAAAAGATGTGAAATTAACCAAAGTACAATAAAAATAATAAAAAACTTCCTTTCTGGCCAAGAATAATGAAAATTGTAAACTTTCTTACACAATTAACAGTACAGAATCTACTGTTACAGTCAATTAGACTATCAAACTACACCAAAGCACATTAGTATATGCCACGAGAAGAAAATCTTAAACATGTAGCAGGGCTGCCTAAATATGTTTACAGGACCTTCTTTAGCACTAAATTTGCTATCTCAGGATATTTTTTATCTCAGGATAAAAAATAATTTTGACACAAGTGACAAATAAGGAAAGGAGAAGAAGACCCTCAATGTTACTTTCTCAACAAACTGGAAGAACCTAAAACTGGTACCATTAGGTACCATAAAGAAATAACTACAATGAAATAACAATAGTAAAACCTATTATAAAAAACCAAAACAAACAAAAACCCCAAGCAAAAAACCAAACCACTCTTCTGGGGATGAAAAGGGGGATCAAATGGTAGCATTTGTGAGTATCTACAATAATTGCTCAATTTTTTCAAGTTTTTTCACAGGAAAAACCAAAGCTACCTAAACCCAGGCAAGCCTAACCCACCCCAGGCCTATTCTTCCACATAGCTCCATCAACTTCCCATCCTCAGTTCTCACAAGCTTCAAAAGGTGTGCACAGCCACAGGCTGACCCTGCTCCAGGAAATGATCCAGCATAGTTCACAAGAAAGCACAAACACAGTCTTCCCTATGGTTACTGCAACTAGGTCCTTTCTCCACAGCAGGAGAAACACAACACAGTGGTGCCAAAATTACCTCACAGAGAGGACACAGGAGGAGTAACCCTTTAGAGACCAAGACACAAACAGAGCCACAGAGGACATGCCACCACCTGGTCATTCATAATTACTGTCCTTCAAGAGCAAGAAATTGCTTAAGGGAGAAAGCAGAACCTTACAGAAGGCACCCCCTAAAACACTGGACTTGCCACAAATCACATGGTCACAGAGAAATGCTGCCCACTGGTGAAGTTCAATTTCAGAAAGCCCCTTAGCTAAAGTAGAGCTCCCTTTCCCCACTCAATGGGATGACACTGATTCATGCATGCTGAGCTAAGAGCATGCATAAATGTTTGCAGGATCAGAATCAAATAACCACATTCCTCTTCAAAAGCTCTCTATATAATCTGCAGGAAGATTCACACCAATTATATATTTCATTACTAATTATTCTAATTAAACTGACTGGCAGCACATTAGCGATTCAGACAGAAAACAAAATATTCAGACTTTACATTCTCCTCCTCCACTCTCCAGTGAAATCTGTAATGTATCTTATGATTTACTTATCTCAGCCGAAAATACACTGAGAGTTTTTTAAAAAATCATCAGCTTCCTCCAGCCTCTTACAAGAAATCCACCCTGTACAGGGAGATGGTGATGCTGTTTAATGTCATCCTCACTGTTTCACAGATCCAGTTTATAAAACCTTCCTGTACTGGTGCACCTCCCCACACCATCTCGGAGCATCAGAACAATTAGTTGTATTCTGTTACCATGTGCTTGCTGCCTGGTGGCAGCTTCTCGTGTTGCAGCTATTGTATTGTAAAGGTTGTTGCTGATGGTTCACATCTCAGAGAATTTCCAGTGACTTAATGACTCATTTCTGCAGCCCCACCTGCCCACAAGACCAACTATGTTTGCCTATAAGGGGCTGAGTGGTGTATGGAGAGCAGGAACACAAATCCCTAATCCCGGTATTAAGGAGAGCTATGACATCTTGCTGAGATGGATCTTGCCATGTTTTTGTACTTTTGAAAATAAAGCTAACAAAGGACACGGTTTTCTTGTGTCACTTTATATGAGTAAAGCACCATTATATCCCTCTGTTTGTATAGGGCTTTCCAAAAACATCATTAGGGTGAAGACTTGTGGTTCAAAGCCAAGTGCTCAGAGTAGTAATTTCCAGATTGAAGATGACCTGTGCAGCCACAGTTTCTCTTTTTGCCTGTGAATAATGATCAGCCTTCATTGCATAATGATTCCCTCCTTCCCTTAACCTCATTCCCACAGGTCTCACATGGGGCACAGGGCAGATCATACTTCCAAATGGAATATTGAATATAACTAAAGGATTGTTTCTTTCTCCCATGCCCTTTTACCCTGGATAAACCAATACATAGAATTTACTGCAGTGCTTATGAATGTTTTACTGATAAAAAGACTTTCTTCAGATGCTGAACAGACACGGTACAATTTTGCTACTTTATGTCTGGGTTGGTTTGTTGGGGTTTTTTTTTGCAACTTATAAGAGCCTTCCCGTCGACCTAAGGAACTTCTTCTACGTATAAGCAAAAAAGAAAAAAATACGTTAAATCAAATGTTTGATAAATCAAAAGAGTCTAGGTTCACTTCTTTGTCTGGATGATATTCTTAAGATGTCTGGCTTTGTAGAACCAAGAGAAGATCATGATCTGCAGCTATATGTGACTGGGAATTGGAAGTACTTCAAAATCTGAAGATCTCAGCACCATGCTGTTCAAATCAATTCCTTACCAAGTACTCAAATAAAATAATAAAAAGGAAGAATTTAAATTGCCCTACAAGGTGCTGGCCCAGAGTTCCAATTGCTTCTAAAATAAGATCCAGGTGCTCATAAAAGTCTAAAGCAGCTTTTTAATTTTAAATTGCTCTCCACTGCATGTGCCATGACTGCTGATCTTTAAAAAGCGTGTCTAAATCAAAACACTCCATATTGCAGGATAATTGCTTATAAAATATAAAAAAAGCTGCAGAAGATAGCCCCAGCCAAGTTAAGTGGTAAGTCATGTTTAATGTTTTCTCTAAGCAAAAGATAACAAAAAATAACCAAGAATGTTTTGCTCTCTTTTCTTTGTACCTTCAAATAAGAAGCTTTCACTCCAAGGTAAGTTACTAGTTCATTTCAACTGCATCAGACTTAGTACTACTCAGAGACCCATTGTTACAATTATTTTATTGCAACGACACTTACAGACTTCAGAAACGCTCTTACCAGTCTTTGCGAATAAAACAGAAGATGCATTTCCTGCCCCTAAGAGATCATAGCTAAGTATATATAAACACACAACAGCATGGCAAGAAATTGGGGACAAAAAAACACCTCAGCAAAAGGACTACATTAGGTCTGAATTTGCACACATATATATTTTAGAATAAAACTGAAATTTGTGAAATCAGATAGAAGGTCCCTGGAGAGTTCAAGATATCACTTTTAGAAGTGATGGTGAAGAATACGTCCATCACACCTATACCTACTGCAATCTGCTGCATGAAATATTGCTCTGCAGACACACCATGACTGATTGGAGGTATAGCTACTTTGGCAAAAAGGATGAAGAGCGAGAGCATCCATCCAGGTATAAAGCTCAGTAAAGTATGATCCCACTGATCTACATGCCAAGACTTGGGTCCTATCAGATTATTCCACGGAGAATGAAAACATGATAGAACCACAGGATCATCTAGTTTGTAAAACACCTTAAAGATCACCAAGTCAAACCAATAACCCAGCACTGCCAAATCTACCACTAAACCACAATATTAAGCATCACATCTAAAGAACTTTTAGATAACTCCAGGAATGGTGACTCAATCACTTACCTGAGCAGCCTACTCCAACGCTCAATAACCACGTTGGTGAAGAATTTTTCCCTAAAAACTGACCTAAACCTCTCTTGGTGTAACTTGAGGCTATTTCATGTTGTTATCTGGGAGAAGAGACTGACACTCAACTCTCTACAAACTCCTTTCAAGTAGTTGTAGAGAACAATAAGGTGTCCTCTCAGCGTCCTTCCTTCTAGTCTAATGAAATCCAGCGCCCTCAGCCACAGGACTTGTTCTCTAGAATAGAGTGGCTTTCTAGAAGTCTCTAAAGTCAGGAAGATTTAATGCAACTATTTTAAAGCATTCATAAAGAAGTCAAATGAACAAAATTTTCCTTCCTCACAGGATAGATGTCCTTTATAATAATCTGAGATCCAAAAGTTTATTCTCTAGGCTTCTCTTGGAACATCGCTCTGCCGCTCTCCAAGCTGTGTTAAAGTTCCCAAGCTACTGTTTTCTTAGATATGATCTCATTTTGATTCTACATTAGTGTCTGCTCCATCTTGTCTTGCTCTTCACTTTTTCACATTCAAAAATACATACCATGCCCAAATAAAACTAACATGAGCCCTTCCAGCCAGGACACCCAGGACTTTTAGTAGCTCCCTGCTAGGGAAGAACAAGGACCCCCAGAGCTGTCACCAAGTAAGGTGAATTAATTTGTGACTTATAATTAATTCAAAGCCTGGGATTTTGAATACAGTCTGAAGGCAATATAGAGTTGTAAGGAAATCAACAATGTTATGAAAAACCTCAACTAACTGCTTTTGGAATAAACAAATCCTTCATAAATACTTCTCTTCAGTGCTGTGTGACACAGACCAGCCCTCCTTTGAATTTCATATAATAGCACCAGCTTCTGGCAGAAAGAGGATTTCTGAATGACAACCACAGTATGTAACTTGGTCAGCAACCAAGTTCTACATATGTATTACATCACTGCCTCCTTTTCAGCTTTTCCTCTCCATATCTGTAATGAAGGGAAAAGGCAGGCAGATGGTCATTAAATTATGTATTCTCACCACAAAGATCCCCAGGAGTAGCCAAATTATGCAACACTTCACAAGAGACATCGAGATAAAAGTGTGGGCTCTTTAAATAGACTGACCTCCAACTCCAGCTGAAATCAGCAGCAAAAGCAGAGTGATACAATGAAAAGGAGGAAAAAGTAATTAGCCTGCATCCGCTGTGCTCCAGTTAAATGGATAAGGGTATGTGGCTGCTTTGAAAGAGGATATCCAGATGGAAAGATGCACACTATGACAACGTAAACTCTGTGAACTTTAGAGTTATGTCAGAATCTTATTTAAAAATATTCCCAACTGATACAATTAAAATGTATTCAAAACTACAGACTTACTTGGTTTCAAAATTAATTAAAGATGCATGTATTCCTTGGGGTTCATAGTATTACCCTTCTAAAAATAACACAAACAAAAATTGCTGATGCCCAGCTGAAGAGAGTATGTGTACAGCTCTTCTAAATTATAAAGAAAACTTTTGAATGGTTCCATAAAGTGTTATAATGATTTCTTTCATTCTTTAACTCAAACTCTGTGAATGGGAAATGTTTCCATCATAAAAGCTCAGAGACTAAATATTACCAAGTTGGAAGAGTACACTAAGTGTGTTGTTTTCCATTAAAACTGGGACTTGAAACTACCCTCTTTTCCACAAAATGTAAGGGCACTTGAAGGTCAGGACATGGCTACTTTAAATCATGACAACACCAGATCAAACCTGAAAAGCCAAGTCTAGAGTATAAATCGAAAAAACAAGCATGGAAGTCCTGTGAGCACTTCATTTTTTGTGGCAATGCAGCAATTCAATGTTCAGCAGCAAATTCAAAACCAATCAAAATCTGGGCAAAAATCTCCAGAAGTTGCAAAACAGCATTACATGCAAGTTGAATTCAAAAACAACAGTTTTGTTTGGAATCAGAATTGCGTGTAGAATTTTAACTTGTTAAAGGTAAGTCTCACTCTCTACCACATGGTTAGTTATCATCAACTTTTTCCAATATTATTAAAGAATCTCAATAAATTCCCAGGGAAAAATATAAATTATATATATGAAAAAGGAAAATTTGTCTGTAATCTTTTGGACATGACTTCATTGTGGAGCTATAAGGCTAAATACGGCAGAAGATCAGGTAAGTCCCACCAAACTAAGGAAGAAAGAATGGACACTCCTTACCAAATGGCATGAAGCTGTGTCCAGGGAGGTTTAGGCTGGATATCAGGAAAAGCATTTTTACCTAGAGGGATGGTTGGGCACTGAACAGACTCCCCAGGGAAGTGGTCACAGCACCAGCCTGACAGAGTTCAAGAAGCATTTACACAACACTGTCAGACACATGGTGTGACTCTTGGGGATGGTTTTGCGAAGAGCCAGGAGTTGGACTCAGTGATCCTTGTGGGTCGCTTCCAACTCAGGATATTCAATACCAGCTCTTTTATTAAGAGAAGGAGTAAGACTAATGCAAAGATGGTCACGAATCTACTTGGGTATTTAAATTAAAGAATTAAGGAAGCAAGCAGGCAAGCATATGGCCTTCAACAAAACTAGACACACACGGGACTGTAAAAAGAGAAACATTGGATGACAATGAACATAATGCCAATAACTTCAAACAGAGAAACAAAGGCATGAGAATTTATATTGTATATTCCTGTGCAGAATAGGAAAGACACATATATGGCAGTTGAAAAGCTCAATATAAGCTGGAGAAGTGCAAATACAGTTTTAAAACAGCAAATGCCACTGTCAGTGAAAACAGTTCCTGCATCCATGT
This sequence comes from Illadopsis cleaveri, assembly GCA_013399915.1. NCBI lineage: Eukaryota > Metazoa > Chordata > Aves > Passeriformes > Timaliidae > Illadopsis > Illadopsis cleaveri. The sequence goes on along the minus strand of VXBB01005517.1, from coordinate 248,357 downwards.
GGAACCTGAAGGGCAGCCAGGGGAGTAAGGCTGTTGAAGTTAGTCCAGTTCATTTGGCAGTGACACAGCATAAGCTTTTAAGTTTACCCCACTTACAAGGCAACAACAGACTAATCAGCCCTCAAACAGCATTTAAAGTTAAATACAACAAGATACAATGATCAACCTGATGTTTCCCTGAGGAGGCATATAGAAGGCATGTAGTGCATCCCTTGGTTCTGCACCAGCAGCTGGTTCTACACCAATGGCATGCATAAGCCAGCTGGTGCCATAGCTAGGCGATGAGTTTTTCCAAATATTTGAAAAACAAAAGCCTCAAATGTCACATTTTTAATTGACTTGTTTTTTAATTGAAATTGACTTGAAAAACAAACCTCAAATCCCTCTGATTAAGTTTATCATGACAAATCCAGATTACCACAATGGACAGCTTTCTGCTTCAAAAGCACAACATTGTGGGTTGGTGGTGTGGAACAAAACTGGGCATCTCACAAAATTGTGACATTTACCTCAGATAGTTGCAGTTAATATTTCATGATGAATTTTAAAATAAAAAGTAGCTGAACCATACACTGTAGGCCTTTTGAACACAAAAATTTTTCATGGGGAGCTACAGCAATGACTCCAGTTCCAATGACTTACCTGCTCTTCTAGAGGAGACAGTTCAACCCAAGAATTGGCTTGTCACATATTTTTACTCTGCCATCTGTGACATTTTGAACAAACGGCCGGTAAATTTGTACACATCACCTGCACAATCCACACCCAAATACTATGGTCTTTATATGGATTGTCCAAAGTGCCCTAAAATTTTCTTAGCAAATAAGCACCTTTGTAGAACCAGGATTGGTACTATTTTGCTTTGCTGTCAGCAGCAGTGGCATGGTGGTGGTAGCAGCCACTCCAAGCCCTCTGCCAGAAACAGGGGATATTTTCAGCCCTGTGGCTTCCTCTTCTTCAGAGACTAGTCTTACTAGTTTACATCTAGCATCTTCTTTTGGAGAACACTAAGAATGGCAAAGAAGCAAGAGCAGAAATCACAATTCTGGCAGTTGATGCAATGTGGCTCTGCTTTGACTACCTTTTTTACATGCAAAAGTGTAAAGTTCTCAAGAGGAGAAAGAAAAAAATCAATCCATCCCATTTTTGAAAAAAAAACTAAAAAAAACAGGCAAAAATCAGGAGTCTGTATTCTGGTTTGGTTACAACATAACTGATAAAATATATTTTTAAGCTACTACCAAACATAAGGGAACATGGAAAACAGCAGTTCCAGGGAAATAGCTTTGACTTTCCTTTGCATAAACTTGAACTCCATCAATTCGCGTCAGCAGCATATTCCCTCACTATGTAATGGTTTTAAGCCAAACCAGCTTAATGAACTTAGTATTCCTGGTCAATCAATATTTGAATAGAAGTCTTTTCAAAACACAATTGCAGTAGTTGAGACTGTTTTTCTAAATCACTTATTCTCAGAGTTCCATAAGTGCTCTTTTCCTTCAGGAAACAATTTGTGTTAGACTCTAAAACCCATCAAAGTAAACAAAGAAGAGGCTACGCTGCTGACAATTTCTCAGTTCCACTCTGATGCTACAGGTTAAGAATCAGTGTACTGAATCAATCAAGTGAATTATCTACTTACAAAGCAGCTCCAAAGATTCCTGTTTACTGTAGGTTTATCACAATCTGTCAGACTACTGAAGTCAAACCAGGCTTAAAACCTGTCCTGGAGATGTGTGAAGTATGTGTATCTGTAAAAAACAGCTTGTGAGAGGAAGACATATGACTGAGGTAATCTGCAATGTGCATCTGCCTGCCCATGATAAAAGCAGCCTTAGACTCTCCATCCAAGTTTAAAGTACTACATATCTGATAGATAATTAAATTGCAGGGGACAAGAGCAAAAGAATTTATTTTTTTTTAATGTTGAGCTGCTGACAGTATAGAACTCCTCCTGTATATATTCCTACCAAACCTGTTATTCAGGGTTAAGAAAGTGGTAGAACTGTAAAACCTTCTTTTTCCTGATATCTTCCTTAGATAATTTTGAAAACATTTTTAATGGTCTCTTCTTTCTTTTTTTTTTCTTACCCTACTCATACAACAAAACTGTAAGACCTGATATGGTTTAAAAAAAGTAAATATTAGAAAAAAATCTTATTTAGTTGCATATGTATATATATGTAAGTATGTATATATATGTGTATATATATATATGTATGACTGAGAACACTTTGTAAGAGTCAAAGCTTTCATGGAAAACTGTCCTGAGAAAAGGTTGTGCAAAGTTAATGAAGCATGAATTAAGAACCATCAAATAGACAGAATGGCTAAAGGCAGTATTTACAAGAATGTCTTAGGATGATTAGAAACACTGATGAAAGTACATCAGCAACAAAGAAATATCTAAAACTGCATGGGAAAAGGAAATAATTCAGCTTCCCTGTTAATAGGTAAAAAAGTACTTTTATTTATGTAAAGTAAAATATTTTATTGGCATTATTTTGACATTTTAAATGTCATAAATACAAGAACAGATGAGAACTCCTCTCAGTTCTTTCTTAGTATTTCATGTCTGCAGTGCGATTACTCAAAAGTTAAGATGAAGGCAAAATTTTCAAGTAGCTTAAAATGGTTCAAAATGTTCCTACCAGAAACAATACACAAATGTTTGCAAAGCCATGGAGAAATCTGACCACAGAGCACCCAACACGGTTCCTCCATAGCTATGAAGGGCAGGGTAAGTGCACAGTGCTGCTTACAAACACAGACATGCTCTGGCTGAAGGCATCTGCTGGAGGAATGAAATTGTAAAGCAATTGTTCACCAGGAGCAGAGCTCCTCAAACATTTCCATAATCCCTGATCCTCTGGACATTGAAATAGGATGTAAACAAGTACGGGTCATTCTGATTTCCATCTAAGCTAGTGCAGTATTGAACTGATTTTTTAAGCATGTAACTATTTCCTAACATAGAAAAATTACTACATGATCCCACATTTCATTTCCATGGCTCTCCTAGGGGCTGATTTACCAGGCAGAGGGCTCCTGGATCTTCCTGGGAGAGGATGCTTCAGGCCACAGGTTCAGGGACACCATGCAGCTTTTACCACCTCTCAGACATAAGCACTCCCTCCTGACTTCTCAGGAGTACACTTGGTTTTATTCAATTATGTAAACTATGAGGAAAAAAACCACAAAAAACTCTTCAGTCTGCATAGCTCGAAGACAGAAGACCTGAAGAGGTTTAGTTGTACAGATAGAGAAGCCAGCTTCCAGCTCTGGCAGAGAGGAATCATCCCACCCAAATACGACCACTCTCAATAAGAACAAAGACATCTACTTTGTCTCCTCTGCACATGCATTACATTTCACGAACTGCACTACAGAGGCAGAAAATGATGTTTGAGCTGGTGGAATAATATGATATTTCATATATATTGACTCAACATGACAGTATTTGTTTTCAGTTGAGACAATCTGTCTGATTCAAATGAGTTCAAGCGGAAAGACTAGCTGATTTAAAAAGACAGGAAAAAAAGCATTGTGGCTGTCGTTAAATGCTGAGACAAGGAGGAGGCTCAAGACAAAGCAGCAGTGATGGATGAGATAAAAACAAGAGGGAGTTATTATAAAATGGATTTTAAATAAATAGACACATTACTACCTTGGGTCTAAAAAGAAAAATCTCATCAAAACCTAATGATGTTCATATTTCTGAACTAGGCACAAGAGGAAAAAATTCCCAGTACCAACTTCTTATCAAGTATTTGCCAACACAAGAAAATTACAGCCTTTAGTTTTCAGACTTCCAACTTTGCATAAGTAGTTTGGAAAGATCTGGAAGAGAGTTCTCTTTCTTTTTAACAAGAAGGATAATATAAATTACAGTTCGGGGGTTTGAGCTTACGTATATATATATTTGTAAATATGTACTAAGTGCATCGGGGCTGAACAGAATATGATGAATGATGCTCTTTTGGATATGGAGGAAAACTACATTACAGATTCCCTCCATGTGGAGAACTTCTTTTTCCAGAAAGAGTTAATGACAGGAGGTCTTCAGCAGGCACACCCTTGGAAGAAAGGGTGACTTAAAAATATTAAGGATTGGAAAGGAAGGTATCTGATTAGATGAATTCAGGCTGAGAATGGACCAAGATAAAACATTCAATTAGCCCGCAGCCTGACCCCACAGACTTCCAGTGGTGCATGAAAAAGATGAGCTGTCTTTGACAGTCACACCATACAAAAAGACTTCAAGGAAATGTACCAGGAACAGAAAGCAAAAGCTAAAAGCAAATCTTGGCAGCAACAGAGGTTACCAAGTAGTTTTGAGTAAAGAAACATTCATTAGCATCAACAGAGACTGGATGAAAAAGGAGAAAGTAAAGTATGAAATTAAATTATGAGGATGAAATTAATCATAAAGGCATATACACAGGCACAATGCTATGGTGTAAATAAACTCACAGCTTTCAGTTTGATGAGTGAAAACAAGGTAAGTCTACTGGCACCTAAAAAACTCTTAAGCATCATCTTCTAGGAACATCCCTTGGGAAGTGAACGCAGCAGGACTGCTCCCACTTCTTCCTTGGTCCAAAGGTCAATAATCAAAATCTGCACTCATGGATCATCATCTGCAAGTTGTGCACGGCACAGACCTGTGCTCATACAAGACCAAGTGCTCTGAAGGCCTGAATGATCTGGGCAAGAGGGGCCAATCAACTTGACTGCCAGCCCTGAGTCAGGAAAGGTTGAACTTTGGCCACCTTGTGGCTTAATTAGAAAAAATCCCATTGCCTTTATTTCCTGATTAAAGTCTTGATCATTTCAATTAAAAACTCAATTCTTCCCCATTGGCCAGAGAACTTGTAGGCAGCATTTCCAATTATCAGCCCTCTTCTACATCCAGAAGAGAAAAACTCCCAAATCTGCAAATGAATCAGAAGCTTCTTCACAAAGAGAAGAGCTAATTTCATAACCTCTATTCAGTGAAAGCATCTCCTTGCCACCAAATTTGGCATAATCTGATATAAAACATCACATCAGAACTTTGTAAGTTCCTTTCTTTGTCAGAGAAAAATCTTCCTAAGGTGGTATATTCATCTTACTGTAACCCCATTACTTATAAAAAATTTCATACAGGATGTTTCTTCACTAAGTTGAAATCTTAGGAGTGAAATCAAAAAATAGTATCTAGAATCTGCTCTAGCATTGACTAGAGTATTATTAAAAAAAAAGAAATCCCAAACCCATCAAACTTCCAAGAAACCAGCCCACCATGAAGCCTTGAAGTTCTTTAAAGCAGAGAATAAATTCCAAATTGCTGCTCAGAAATCTCTGGAAATGCAACAACAGGTTATGGCACTACATCTCTGCAATGCTCTGAAATAAATATAGCTCAAATAACTACCCAAACAAATCCATGTTTCATGATAGGTTAGGTATGCTGAATCTTCAAAATATAGGTTGCCTCTTTATACAGTCACAGACCAATCAGAAGAATAAAATCCCAAATGGCATTGAAAAAACAAACAGGGATTTTCTCAATGTCTCCTTTAATAAAGGAAAAAGGAACCTAAAAATAATCAGCTAGAGGCAAGTTCAACAAATACAAGTAATATTACTTTATTCAATCCCCACTTAAGCTGCTGAACCCTTATGTCCCATCATATCCTGAAATTTCATCTTTTATATACAAAAACTTTTAAAATTATTTGAACTAAGTTAAGGAAGTTATTCTAATAACATTTTTTTTACAATTACAAAGGTATAAACTCCTGTTTAAGAACTCCCTGAGCTGCCGATCACTGAAACCTGGAGAACAATCTGGAAAGACACTTTTATACTTCTCTGATCCCATATTTCTTCACCATCACCAACTAGATGCAAGATGGGGTTAGACAGCCTCAAGCCTCATTCTGTATGGCTGCTGATGGAGTTCTTGTTTCTGATCATTGAAACTTCCAGTCCCATCCAAATGCTTAATCTATTACCTGTTAATCAAAATGAACTAAAAAAAAATGTAATTTTTCGTGTCTACTTGTAAGTGGGGGGATTTTTCCCTCTTCACAGAGTTTTTGTGTGCATTTTGGAACAGTTTGGTAGAGTCATGGAATATATCATCCCACAGACTCCCCTATTTCATGGCTTGTTGGCTTCTGCAGTGGGCTGTAACAGCCGCAGATGGATAACATGAAAGCTACTTTTGGGTATCTATGGAAACAAATAGCTGAAGTCTGCCTCAGGGTCTTCTTTTCAGATCCTTCGCCCATGCTAGGAAGGGGCAGGGAATTTCCCCCAGTCTCCAGTACAGAGAGGAGAGAAATGTAGCAGCAGATGCTGGGAATGTAAATGGGGATCTGAGGTAGGTGAAAAGGCAGAGGAAGGAGAAGAATACTGGAATTCAGAAATGAAACAAAAGAGAGAGCAGGACTAAGGGGAAAAGCAAATACAGATGACGAGCAAGACTGTCCTTCCTATAGCTTCATTCCTACATAGCCTGTTTAGTAGGCTCCACTGTGTATCCTATACCTTAACTAGTTCCATGCCTTTCCTAGGTCACTACCATCTGTTTGCATGAAGGTCTGTGTGGATGTGCAGGTTGATGAGAAAGGAAAAGGAAACAGAAAACTCAGGTTTGTTTGTTTAGTCCTGCCAAGCTGATCCTTCAAATGTCATGCTGAACTGCAAGTGAATAACTTTTATTTTAAGAATATCAACACATTTTTACCAAAGCTCACTGAGTTTTTCACAAATTGTGACTTCAGAGAACACTTCAACAAAAAAATCTATTTCAGTAAATGAACTTATCCATTCTAACAATTTCACCCAATTCCATCAAGATGAATTTTAGTAAGTGCGTGTTGTCTTTGGGTGCTGCTTTATTTGCTCTGCAGTTATTAAGGTTTAATAAAAGCTTTGGGTAAAATGCAAAACCTCCAGCTGGCTGTTCAAGTCCACAAGGCAGTAGACACCATCTGTCCTGCCGCTGGAAGCCAGAAGAGTACAACTAGAGGAAGCTCTCTCTGATTCCCCAACACGGCTACTTGTTTTCCTAAGCCCCTCTTCTCTTTTCACAGCTGCAGATATCACATTCCACCTGGTTAAGTCAGGCTGTGTGACACCTCCTGATCTCATGTAAATCTTGTATGACCAGACACAGCTCAGCAATCTACACAGCTTTCAAAATAATGTGTACTATGGGTATTTGCCATATGCAGATAACGTGTGAACAGGCCCAAGCTGCTTTCCTGGGAATAAGGAGTTAATGAGAATGCCAGTGCCAGCACATCTCAGCAGAAGGCTCAAATGCTATACATTAGTTAACAGTTAACATTTATTACACATGGACATTCATATTCTAGATGGGTAAAATAATCATTGGAGCAAAGGAATTTCTCATCATGTATCTCAGTCATTCACCATCTGAAACTTAGTACAGTATTTAAACTCCTTGAACACATTCAAATCAAGGCAGAAAAACAGCTATTGAATAATTACCTTAAACAAACAGTTTAACTACAGCATTTGGGCACTCTGCAAGTTTGCACCTGCCTAAAATTATGACCAGAAGAGCTAAAATTCAGCCCTGGATCAGTAAATTGGCTTTTAGTAGATAAACATAGTATAATCTTAAATTCTGCTTATGTTATTCTGTCATGTTAGGCTTCATGTGTGAGAAGGAGTAAATTGCTGATTTTTCTGGGAGACATCACATATCATTTACATTCTAATTTGGTGGACACAGTGCTTTTCAGCCAGCACCAACATACACACACAGAGAAACGTATGGAGGAGGTGTGTGTGCACATTTGTGCATGTGCCAGTTTGTTTACAGAGAAACATCTACCCAGACAAGAAGAAAAAACCAGCAAGCATATCTGTCTCAGAATGGGGGACAGCACCAAGAATTCTTTGAGTATTTGTCCAAGTTCCCAATGGTTTCACTACTGAGGAGTTTTGTGCCCCTCATCAAATCATCTAGAGAACTACAGGCCCACCAATTTCACCTCAGTTCCTGGGAAGCTGATGCAGCAGTTAATCCTAGGCACATTAAGGATAAGAAAATCATCATGAGTAGCCAACCAAGAAAAAGTCATGGCTGAACAACTTGACAAACTTCTAAGATGAAGTAGATCTACCTGGCCTGGCAGATGAGGGAAGAGCAGAGGATATTTTCTACCTGGACTCCAAAAAGGCCTTTGAAACCACCTCCTGTAAGATCTTCATAGAGTAGCTCTTGATGCAGGGAGTGGATGAGCAGACAGTGAGGTGGACTGAAAACTGGCCAGGCCCAGAGGCTGATTATCAGTGAGACAAATTCCAGTTAGATGCCTGTGACTACCAGTGGGCCACAGGGGTCAGAACTGGATCCTGTTTAAGATCTTCATTAATGACCCGGATGATAGGGCAGACTGTACCTTCAGCAAGTTGGTAGGTGACACACCTGGAGCACTCAGGGGGCATCTTATCAATGTAATACCTGAAGGAAAGGTCCAAAGACAACAGAGCTGGGCTTCTTTTTACTGGTAGCTAGCAACAGAACCAGAGGCAATGGGCACTAGTTGAAACTTAAGAACACATAAGGAAACATTTTTTCTCTTGTGACAGTGACCAAGCACTGGCACAGGTTACCCAGGGCATATGCAGAATCCCCATCCTCCAGTAAAATTCAACACCTGCCTGACACAGTCCTGGGCAACTGGTACCAGGTGTCCTCACCTGAGCAGCACATGGACCATGGGACCTCTAGAAGTCCCTTCCAACCTCACCAATTCTGTGTCTGGAAAACAAACAAAAGCCCCCAAAACTAAACAAAAGAGGAAAAACACAGTTTAAAAAAATGAAGAAGAATACTTAGATATGATTTCCAATCTCTGGAAACGGCACCAACCCACTCTACAAGAGCATAAACACATTTTCATTCTATATTTACTTGTGTGGGTGGCATAATTTACACACACACACACACATGCACACACAGAACTGAAAAAAAAAATTTCCTCAGCAACAGGGTAACATATTTTACCAAAATTCTCCCAGAGACAAATGTGGACAGATCACTCACTTTCAGGGATTATCTGCATGTGTAGACTGACTCCCCTATATCCCCATATCTCTAACTTCATTCACAGCGCAATCCCTTCAGGTTAAGCCCACATGCTTCAGCTGCATCTGGCTGAAGAGCAGTCATGCAGCCAGCCCTCAGCATTTTCCATGGATTTCAAAATCACTTATATGCAAGAGCACAACCTGCACAGACTACAATCTGTATTTTGGACACCTTCAATTCAGCTACTCTATGCTGACAAAACCTCACCCAACCAGAGTATGCAATCAGTATGCACATTTCAGTAATATTGTATCTTGATACAGCACATTTGGATCTCCAAGGAGTTTAAGGTGTGTGGAAGTTCCAGGTAATTCATGAAGGTACTAAATCCACACTCCTCAATTCTACTCCTTTTTTTGGGTTGCCATTTTAGTGATTTCTATGTTGAATATACTCACTTCACTGGTAACTGGATTTTATTATTTTTTAATTATTACTTTGTCTGTTTTTTCAGGTCTTGCTGGATCACTGATTGCCATCAGCAGAAGATTCTTCCAGCCAAATTATGGGTCCAGCTATACCTGAGTGACTTTGCTCAATTTAGCTCAGCAACTGGAACTTAATTAAAAATTCTGTTAAGAAGGTGCTGGCCAGAAAAGACTCATCATGGCAGAGTGGCATTTGCTTTGCAGCACTGATAGGAACATGAACTAATAATTTTTTGTTTCCATACTAAAATGAATTGCCTGGACTCTCACTAGACAGTAGGAGCAACTGACGTAAGATGAGAATCATATCAGCGGGTAGATCTGTTCTGCAAGAATTACTGTATTCAGACAATTGCTTTCCAAATTAAAAACCACATCAAATAAAGGGAATCTCCATTACTACATCAGAATATATAATTTAAATCTACTTACCCTGCCAAACTGTATGTGAATGCATCCAAAGTTATTCCGAGAACTCAGACAGAATAAAAGTTTTCATTGTGTCCTTTCCAAACAGGGGCATTTCATTTATTTTGACCTTTATTCCATTGCTTGGTTAATTTCTACTATTTGTGTGATTACACACAGTGCAGCTAAATGCTTTTTTTTTCTATACAGAGAGCTAAAACTACTTTTTTTTAGGCTAACTATTATATCACCCTAAATTTCAATTACATGGACACACTGATTTTGTAGCACTAAAACAATGGTGAGAGTTTTATTTCTGTCTATAGTCTGGTTTTCCACCAGGGATATGTCTAGTGGTTCTAAAGGAGCAAACTAAGAGAAGTAGAATAACATCAAAAACTCCTTAACTTTCCTAGGCTGGTGCTGGTCTGAACTGGAAAAATTTCATAGGTCAAAACGATTGGAATAAATGGAACAAAATCCTCAAAGTCTGAAAAACTTGGCTGAAAATGCTAAATTAAAAGATCCCTGAATTTAAAATTTTGCTTTCTAATATGCTCACCATTATTATTTTTATCTTTTCATAGATAAGACAATTCTATTAGCTGAATGCTAACACTCTTGAAAAGAGAGGCATGAACATGTACACAAAATTAACTGGATTTAATAAATTCCTAATTTTCTCTTACATACTTTCTGTTCTCTTTTTGAAATCACACCTTTTAGCTTGATTAACCACAAACACTCAACTATAACTTTTAAGTAAAATAACCATTATAAATATTACATTATAAATTTTAATAAATATTATAAATATTATAAATATTACATTCCATTCTATGTTCTATAGTTACAATTTGAATCTCTTTATGACCCCATGTTTCCAGTTATCAAAGAAATTACTTCCATGATCAGGTAAAATACCACAAAGCAGGATTTTAAACAAACATGTGACCTGCAATACAAGGCAAATTGATAAGGCAAATACATTAGTTTTACTAACTACAACAATGAATCCAACTGTAATGCTCAAAATTTGCAAGTTAAGCTACCCTGTCACCAAATCCCTAGCCAACTAATAATAAATCCCCCTCTCTTCCACAGTATTCCTCTTCTTTATATTGCAATGCCTGGTGGTCACTATCATTATCTGTGCTATTACATAGCTTTTATGAAAAAGTACGGCCTCAAGGGAAAAGTTTTATGATGCTTCATGCTTTACTCATCTTGATTTTTAATCTAGATTCCCAAAAGAAGTTCAAAGTTTCTGATTCAAAGTGTGTTAGGGTTAATGGAAAATCTCCCTTCACCCTTGGGAGATTATGCCACAGGCTTCAAATTGCTTCTCCTCTTTACTGTTCTTGCTATTTCAATTTGGCCTCAGTTTGTCTATGCCATCCTAAAGTGCCAGAAGAATCAATTTTGCTTTATTAAACACTCACCTCAAACCACTGGCCGTGCGACTGCATTTTAAGGATGACACAAGGATCTGGTTTTGAGAGGGCATCCCTGTCTGATATGCCTTTGCATGCAACTCGCAACTCCACTTTAGTCAGGCATGGGCTGTTAAAAATTCCCAGAGTATTGGCTGCTGATTCATAGATGTTGCTCATTTTCTTCATTCCTTGTTCTGAAAGAGAGAAAAGGTCTATTAAGGATGGTGCACACACGATACAGCCCCTCCTTCCACACAAAAGTCAGTACAAAGTTCTGCTAGACAGTAACAGTGAATGAAAACCAGAGCATGAGGGGAAAGAATAAAATCAAAGGAATACCTATAGAATAAAGAAATAATCATCTCATATGTTTATAAGTAAGTTCAGAACGAAATTTTCCACCATGCCTCTGAACTCTTGGGGTGAATTGTGACCTCAACTTCCAGCTCAGTTCCTGCTTATAGAGCCACAGTTCCCCCAGATAGACAGGATGGTAGTTCTGAATTTCTTATGATAACACCTTAACAAGGGTAAATCAGATTTGGTCAACACTTCTCCAATCTGCTTTTATTTCTCTCTATTTTTTCTAAAGAGTATGCATTTCTTCTTACACAAACTTTTGGCATAAATGCCATATAAGGCCCCTTTCATACCAACCTTAAATTCCAAAATACATTTCATTGTTTCCACACTTAATGCAGAAGATTATCTGCCTTCATTCCTAAGCAAGTAGCCAAGATTGATGTTCTAAACAGAAGGGCAGGATATTTATGCTGCCATGTCTTGTTGTTATGGAGTGTTTGCCCTTTTGGGTCAGGAATCAGAGTTACGTGAGCACAGATAGCTGGAATCACAATGGACGTCCAACCCTTACTTCATTATGAACATCATCACCAATCTTGTAGCTCAAGAATTTCTCTCAACAGAAGCAACAAAAATATTTTAACACAGAGCTTATCAAAAATCCCTATATAACCATTTTTGCATCAATAATGAATAAGGGAACACTACAATTTACACATTCCTTCTGAGCTTCACAGCCTGACCCTTTAAAAATCTGCTTCCTAATACATGGATTAGTGCCTTCATCACTTTACCCCATACATAACAGCCACAAAAAATTAATCTCATACTTCTAGCAGGCAAATTTGTCTTGCCATTTTATCAGCAAGACATTTTAGTGGTCTGTTTCAAACCTTTTCACTGTCTATTCCACAACACTCTATTCTCAGAGGTTAATGATTTTTGAGAACTGTTTTGATAAAAATTACATTTCAGAGATATGGAAAAGAAAGTGAAGTTTTCTTTCCCCAAATCTACTAAGATAAAAATAAACTCAAAACTCGCACAATCAAGCCTATCCAGTTTCCTATGAATTAGAAAGGTAAAATTAGAAAGATATTTATCAATTCAGAGTAAGGGGAGCTGGCAATAGAGTGTAAACCTCTAATACATACAGACAAATTTCAGGAATGCAAGTCTGAATGATGAGGCAGATTATCTGTTCCCCTGGCAGAACAGATAAAAGCTTTTAAACAACTTATAATTCTTCAAATCTGTACAACAATTTACTATATGAGTATTGACCTGCTGTGACTTCCCCATTCAGATACAAGTGAAGTGAGCCCGAGGTCGACCCCAACCACCCTCTGAAGCTCAGGCTCTACAGGCATATTTGAAATGTGAGCCCCACCAAAAACATCATGCCTGACATCCTAAGATCAAAACAGTCACCTTCAGCCCCTTTCAGTTACTTGTAAACATTGTCACTTAAACTTCTGCCCCTTGGATTTACTGCTAGGAAAGAAACATGACTGAGAAAATAGGCAAAACTAAACAACACATGGAAAAAGTAATGATATTGGGCTACATTATAAAGCAAGGGACTGGAGAAACTGTTGTCTAATTATTCATCATTTTGTAATCCCATCTCCTTCAGAAAGCTGCTCAACAAGCTCATCCCACACATTTACAAGACATTTTTATATGTTGCCCTTTCCAAATTGAAATCCATTTGAAAATTGGGTTAATTCTGTCTCATACACATCATGCATCATTAATAAAATGTCATCCTTTGTGCAGAAATAGTCTAGTGATTTAATTAAACAGGATGATTTCAACACTGAAGAGGAAAAAGTAGCAGAGTGAGGGGGAGAGATGTATTTTTCTCCCTCCTACAATAATTATACATTGGTTTTTCAGAACAGCAGGTGAGTATAAAAATTATATTTCTTTTTATCACTACAACTATTATTTCAGCTTTTGCAAGTTCTAAATTTATCAATGGAAAATATCAAGCCACAGCCTTATTCTTTTGTCTCATTGTAGTCCTCTTTTAATATAATCACCAGCTTGGGCTGTTGTGCTGATGTCATATCACCAGGAAGCTGGAGGCCTGGAAAATAGATTTTGAGCCCACTGAAAGTGGCTAAAAACGGTATTGTTTTGCACAAACATAGACAAGTTAGATTGCGTAAGAAGCTTTTTTATCAATTAACTACATACATTATTGATGGAGGAAAAATTATTCATTTTTCTTTGCTAAAAATTCTTCCTTTTTCTGTTCATTAGAACCTTGTTATTCCGTCAACGTCACATAGTTTCAACATTCACTGAATAAGAGCTGTACCCATTAGAGGAAAGCAATAGCACAGATACAAAAAGTAAGTGAAATAAGTGATAGGTAACATACTTCTGAAGTTTTCATTTCATTTCATACATTCTCTCTCATTTCCTCTGGAAAACAGGAAAGTGGTGGATCATATGCTTCCCACACAAATTTATTAGCCAGTGCTAGACTGAACAGAATGGGAAAGCAAAACCAGGCCTTCTGTTTTCACCTCTCCGTAGTGAAACATGAAAAAAACAGTACCAACTGGAAAAAAATTAAAACTGCACTATGCTGAAATTGAAATGTACTAGGCTACAAAAAAACCAACCAAACAAAAAAACCCTAACAAACAAACAAAACAAACCAAAGAATGTATCAGCTACAAAGAAAAAGTGAGAACCTTGAAGACAGGTCTCTGTCTCCAGTCTCCCAAACATGATCTATATCTGGCATATTTAGAGCCCATTTATTAGAAATTAATATGCTCTTCTGACCTTTTTAAAGAGAGTCACAGCTCAAAGTGATCTTACTGATATATACGTTGAGATGGGGAATTAAGGACATGAAGCCAAATTCTTGTCAGCAGTGCCCAGTGACAAGAGGCAACGCACACAAACTGAAATTCAGGACACTCTGATTAAAGAAAAGGAAATTTTTTACTATAAGTTTCATTGAACACTGCAACATGCTTCTCAGAGAACTTGAAGAGTCTTCATCTTTAGAGATATCCAAAACTTGTCTGGACATGGTCCTGAGCAACCTACTTCGAGCACAGGCTTGGAAAGATGATCTGCCGATGTTCTTTCCACCCTCTTCTACTCTGTGATTAAGCAGCAAACAAACTACAAACTTTTTAGGGTACAGATTGTCTCTGTGATATGTTATTGAACTAATTGATTATTTGGGTCCCTTGGCTCCAAAGCCATGCAGAAAATCAAAATATATACATGAGGCCAGCATTTCTGCTACAAAGTAATGCTACAAAGGCATCCATGTATAGGTATTTCATTAAAAGCAACAGCACACGAGTTCAGAAGATTGTGCCTGGCTAAATAACTGGATTACGATGAAAATCAGTATTACATATTTGACAGCTACATCTTTCTTTATTCAGGGGGACTAAATGGCTTAAAAATGTTCAGTTGTCTAGTGCCTACAGAATCAGGATCTTTGTGACACAGAACACAACCAGTACAACCAGCCTCTCTCCTGGAGCTAAAATACTTGAATTCAGCTCACACAACCAGATCCAACTCGTTACAAAATAGTGATCCACATAACCTCACCACAAACTCATAACCAGGCTCCTTAGATTCAACATGAAATAAATCCGAGATGCAATCTGAATTCAGATTTCAAGTTGACTCCTTTGCCCACAATGTCATTTTGCCCTTCTACACACACAATGTCCAAAAAGCTTTTCCGTAAGTTATCTGGATGAAAAATGAAGAGATTGCTCTCTACAGCACCTCGTGAAGAAACAGAGAAACATTCACACTCAGCCTCACCTTCAGTTCAGGTAATAAGTGAGCAGCAAATGAGAAAGATGCTGAGATTAAAAGCAGTAACCAGTGTGCTTTGCATTTAGAGAAAGGTCTTGTTATTTAGAAACCTGTACTCCAGACCAAACTACACGCAAATGAATTTGGGGGTTGCAGGTTTCCCATCATCATATCTTGAGAGCTGTGTCTGAATTATTTTACTGGCATTTTGGTCATGAAATGAAAATGAGCTAATAGCATCTGTCTGCTTCTACAGAAGTAAACAGCAAGAGTCTGCTCCTGGAAAGGTAAATTATGTTTGCAGTATGTGCACATGGTGGGAAATACTAACAGTAGAGTTACAGAAAATAAGAGCTGTGAATAAGTGCCTCCAAAACAGAGCAGCCCTAAAGGCACTGGATGCTGTGACACTAACTGCTCCCTACGTATTTTTACTTATAAATTATATATGGGAGAGACATTTAGTATTCAAAACACATGAACAGCTTAACAGTATAGATAGAAAGCTTTGTACCTACAGTTTTTGGATTTTCCAGGGTTTAAAATCTAATAAAAGGAAGTATGAAAGCCAAGTCTACAGTTAGAAGCTTAAAATTAATAAAACTCAGATCAAGTTAAACAAAATACAGTGAGAGCAAGATTTATAGAAAAGGTTGAAATTATGTTGGGTGTTCAGAAAGAAGAGTTTTTAAAAGTTCCTCTGTTTAGTAACTTGTCCAACTCCAGCAGAAAGTAGGCCATGGACCCCTTCAGGGAATGACAGCAATTGAGATAAGTAATTATTTTTCTTTAAGAAATTTTCTGTAATTGGGAATTCCCAGTCTCTAATAATTACTGCATCAGCTGGCACCAAGGCTTTCTTGGTTGTCAAAAGCAAATCCACTCTTTCACATTCAGCTGTAAATAAGTTTTGTACAAATGAGGAAAGGTGGGAATTCATCAGGAGTTTCTGATTCAGCAAGTTCATTAAATTAATATTCCATGTGCTTAATTAGGAGCTCACTAAGACACCTGCCTTGCCCAGGTCTGAACAGAGACCCCAGCATGACACAGAAAGCAGACCTATCTTTATTACGATATGCATTAAGGTTTTTTCATTTTGTCTAATCTTTCCTGCTGCTGTGGCCATTGCCTTGGCCTTTCTCTGGAAACTGCTCATGAACAATCAGTGCTATCTTAAAACAGAGTCATTCAATTACTTATCTTTGACCACGTTCCTAGACTCCTGGTTTTCAGCTGTATCTCAAATCACTGCACAAGACTGTTCGCCTGTTGGCATTAAAAAATTATCCTGGTCAACATCAATTATATTATAAATTGCTACAGAAGTTTAAATGATCATAGATAACACAGACAAAATTCAAGCTGCCAAAAATAATTTGAATATGAATTATTATGTAATGAAAAGTCAATAGGTTAGCTAAACCCCTCCACAGGATAGTTTATGCAATTAAAAATACAACTTTTCCTCCTTCACTTTGATTATCTGAGAACCATGAATGAAGATTTATTTAAAGTTACACCTACCAGAGTTTGATAAAGGCCTTGAAAAATGAGCAATAAACTCAGTAAGGAAGAGGGATCTGGAGAATCCACAGCAATGCTATTGTGAACAATGAGACAGATCTGATAATGCAAGTAATCTATTTGGACAGAAGCGGAGAAGGTTCAGAACAAAGTGCCAGCAGTGTAAATGGAAATATACACACACTGACAGTTCAAAGGGACTCATTACCATAGAACCAGCTGTTTAAATTATAAGGGGAAAAGAGAAAGACACTGCAAAGAAATTGAGCCATCTAATGCATGACAAAACACTGTACAAAAGTGTGCTGCACCTATACAAATAACCCCATTTCAGTTAAGAGAAGAAAAATCCGCACGATAACTGGAGCACTGGGAGATGCTCTGAGTGGCCCCCACTGAAGTCAGACTCAGTGCAATGCAAAGCAACTGTAAGAGTGAATGCTAAAATACATATATTTTATTATCCTCCACTGGAAGAGAAAATCTAGGATTTGCCCTGGCTCCTTCAGCGTGTAGCTAATGCCATCAGTCACCTCTTACTTCACGGAGTTCCCACTGTCTTCCTTCTTACAATGCTGTAAAATATGCAGGGGAAAAGAAATCAAAAACTCACTAATACAAAAAACAGAAGACTGAACAAATACAAGATCAAAATAACCTTCCTAGGGACAAATGCACACAACTCCCCTACTAGAAGGCAGTCTCAATGCTTTTTACTGGAGAAGCAGCAGAGATTTTTTTTTCCATAGAATTAACCGAAGTCTGCTTCATTTACATTCACTGGATTTGTGACCAGTCATAAGGAGTCTGCCTCTCCCGCAGCAAGGCTGGCTACAGAGGGTGTTTATTTGGTCTTGTTTATAAAATGACACATTCTAAGACAGTGTGTTGGTTTAATGGGATAACAGAATGTATTTTATTTGGAACAGTGTAGAAGCTAGAGAGAAAACAGACTGGCTCATCTATATGCTGACACACCGTTACACACACAATTGACCTCTTAGCCAGTCTTGTTTCCTCAAATATGCCTGTCCAAAGCCTTCACTTGCAACTCAATACTGTCAAGCAAAAACATTAAAGTCTCAGTGTTCCACTTCCAAATCATGAAAATGGCATATTTTACCTTAGAAAACATTAACGAAAGTGGGTTTGTTCTTAACTTCATTTCTATTTGCAAAGCAATTAGAACTGATGTTCTACAGCCCTTTCTCACCATTATAAAAGTTAAAAATGCTTTTAAAAGCAAGAGAAAGAAATGTCAGTAAAGTTCACACTGTTCTGTACCATAACTGCCGGTGCAAATGATTTATAAGCAGGACTGAATAATATGAAACCCCAGCAAAATTCAAGTTTCCACAAGTAAATGATTTGCCTGCTGGTTTGGGTAGTGGTTCTCAGACTCTGGCTTGAGTCTGTGCTACTCTTGAGAGAATACCTGAAGCAAAGGCACCTGTAAGAGCAGGGATTAAGTATCAATACCTAGAAAAGCTCAGGACCATTGAATCAACTTCAGACACCACACTGAGGAGTTACATACACACAAAAAACGCAAACCTACAATATGCAAGCAGTTTGCAAATATAAGTGACATGTAAGCCTAGTAAATCAGAGAAATGTAATTGAATCTCTCTAATCAACAATTTCAAAGCTACTACCATGTGATACTTATTTGACTGCTTATCACTAAAAGCCATTACCATTTTCTTAGGCTTGTCATTTCAGTTTGCTGCTCGCACTAAGTGATATATCAAAACACAGGAACAAAAGTGTATTCACTGTGAGGATATGTGTTTGCTGCTTTTTTTTAATTAATTCTCCCAGTCAGGGATTAGAGGAAAAATAAAAGTGTGTTAGCAAGAAACAAAGCTTTACAACATAGTTAGTTATCCAAGGATCTTAAACAATTGGGTATTTTGCTATACTTCAAAGAAGATAAGCCTGGAACAAAATCAAATAATCCCAGCACTCTAAGGTGTAGCAGTCAAAATTCTGATACCAAATAAATCCAACTGAGAACCTTCAGAACATGTTTGAGGCAAAATAATTCTTGAAATAATCAGACAATTCTGAACAAGATAAATGTGTACTCTACTATGTTTATCCTTGTCTTATCATCTGCACTTGCATAAAACACATTTGGAATCAAAATTACTCTTTATTCACCCTGTAAAAGCATATTGTCTATCAGCTGGGGGAGAATCACAGAATTATTTATGCTGAAAAGACCTCTAAGATCAAGTCCAGCCATTAATCCAGCACTGCCAAGTCCACCACTAATCCATGCCCCTAAGCACCACATCTACACATCTTTTAAGTGTCTGCTAGGATGCTGAATCAACCACTTCCCTGGGCAGCCTCTTTCAGGGTTTTACAACCCTTTTGGTGAAGACTTTTTCTCCTAATATCCATTCTAAACCTTCTCTAGTGCAACTTGAGGCCATTTCCTCTTGTTGTATGGCTTGTTACTTGGGAATGAAGCAGCAAGTTGTGTTCCTCAGCTATACTCAATTACACCAGAGTATGTATATAAACACATGTAATGTCTGGAAGAGTTTATCCATTTACAGATGTAACATATTGCAAACTGCTAATTTTCCTCAACAGATGGCTATAGTGGCTCTTTCTCACAGCATGAAAATGATTCTAAAAGAGAAGCTGCTTCCTGATCCAAAGACAAGCACATCAAGAAGAGCAGTGAGGAAGGACTTCCCATTTACTGTTTAGTTACTGTATTTGCAATACAACCAGAAGGTACACCTGCTGTAAGTTGGCTCACAGTTTCCTAGCAGTGTGAGAAAACCTGAATTTATCAGTTACACAGGGGACACGTTGAGCTCAAAATTGGGACAGAGCTTTAAATTCAAGTTGCTCTGTCAGGTAGGGCAGGAGGAGAAGAAAAGTGCTGCA
Source organism: Illadopsis cleaveri (assembly GCA_013399915.1). Classification (NCBI taxonomy): domain Eukaryota; kingdom Metazoa; phylum Chordata; class Aves; order Passeriformes; family Timaliidae; genus Illadopsis; species Illadopsis cleaveri. The sequence continues at coordinate 228,420 of VXBB01005517.1, read as the reverse complement.
TGTGGATAGTGCTGCAAGCAGTGGCTCTCTCACTTCATTGTTGCTCCCCCAACATACTTGACCCCTTTCTCAGCAGCAAGCAGAACTCCTATGGCCTCCCACGAGTCTGACAGACAAGGAGCAACCTGCCCATCCTCAGGGGGTTTCTGGGTAATGAACACCTTTACCTGATGGCTGGAGCCAGTCCTGAGTTCATTCCCTTTGCAACAGAGGTTCAGGGACAACATACTGGGGTTTGTACCACCAGTTAAGTTAGACCCTGAGCCTTTCTTGCCTTCTAGTCATTTACTTACTTTCTATTTTCTTCCCAAAACCCTTGATGAAATATTTGAGGAGTCACTCAGGCGACTTAGACCAAGCACACATTGCCACTGTCTCAGCTAAATCAGCAAGGGATATGATCACATTGCAGCTCCAACTCCTGGCACGAGAAGAGCTGTGACAGTCAAATTATATTTATATGGAGAGGGTTAATTTCTTTCCTAGTTTAATTTCTACTAGCTTATTCTGACTTTTCACCAGGAAGTTATATCCTGCTCCATATTGGGAGTGTTTTGCAGTCACAGTACCACCAATACCATGATAGACTCAGTCTCTGAATAAGCCAGTAGCTATTTTTGGTATCAAATTGATTCACAAAAAATTGCAGCATGCTGTCAGCAAAAAGTCCTACCAGTGCCAAATGTACCGCTGGTGCCAGTGCCGTGCCATTCCTCTGCTGGTGTGTCCATGCTTCCCAGGGTCTGTGCTCTACTGAGCTACCAAAGATGGGTCCTAAAGCGTCAGGACACAGCGCAGCCTCACAGAGATCCTAACCTGGGCCCTGGAAGCAACAGAGCTTTGTCAGCAATGTTATAGTAGACCTACTTCCTTCTGACACAGTGCCAAGACTTTGGCTAAACAACACTTTCAAAAACAAGCTCTAGAAATCCAAGCCACCAAGAATTTTCGAGAGTTTCTTTCCCTCGGGAATTCTTGAGGTGTAAGAAATATGTATGTTGTCAACCAGTAATAAAAATGAGAAGCAAGATACTTGGAATGTCTTTTACAAAACTTTGTCTGACATAAGGTTGTCCCTTAAGCACTTCTAAAAGGAACCTATGAGTATACACAAGAGTTATGTCTTCCTTTTGAAATCTGCAAGTCCCCATCAGTCTTTGTTAGCATATACTGACAACAAAAGGGCAAAACAGACAATTCAGCTCTTACAGTGATTACAGAGTTAGAGGTAGAGGGAAGTGGTTCTCAGTTCCTAAAATGATGCAAACAAGAAAATGAACTAACATAATCAGTATTGATGACATCCTACTGCCAACTGCCACACACAAAAAACACTGGAACACCTGCTGGTCTTGACATCACTGCCTGCTAGGAGAACATTTCATGAAATTCACATCAGGCAGGCAATACCCCTAAGATTTGGACACATATTGCACAGGACTTCAACTACATTTATCTGTCTTTAAAGGATAAATTTATACAAAGTGCAATAAAGTCCATGAACGACCCACTGCTAACAGAGAGAAAGGAATGCCTATAAGCCAGCAGCAATGGCATTCAAGGGAGAAGAGACGCAAGAAGCTGGTATTGAAGTCCCACACAGATGTTTCCACTTCACAAATGCAATCTCTATGGTCAAACTATCTATGACATAGTTCTATATGAATTGGGAGTTGAAAGTCATTTCCAGGCTTTCTCTCCAGACCTGTGAAACTCTTAATTCCCTCCCTCACCTGCCCTCTGCTGAGTATGATTGCTCTTCAAACAGAAATTTATCTACTCTCTTGCAATGTTTGTTGAAAGACAGTTGCAAAGCATCAGGGACATAAGGAATGGTATGGCAGAGTCACCATGATATTTCCTAAGAGCACAGAAGAGTAGAACTAGCCTCAGTAGATATCCCATCATGTCAAAAAGGAGTGTCGATAACTAAACTGGGTCCCAAATATTCCATGAAAGATGACACAAAATTTAGAACATTCTAAAACCTGATTGTTGCTCAGAGCACAAAGCAATGTCTTTCTTGTTCAAGTATTTATATCTCTGTTCACTCTGAATGAATAGCCATTGGGGTCCTCTATGCCTACATATATTTAGAATTAGGAAAACACATGTTGGCAGTAACCAAAATGCAACTGTACCAACAAACAATATGCAAATCAATCTTTGAATTCTTCAGCAATATAAGGCATTTTCCATGTACTGTATGTTTATCTATGTCTTATTCCTGATCTGCATTGATCCAGTGCAAATAGATCCAATAGTCAGAGATATTTTTCATAACTTAGAAAGAATTATAATTTCATAATTTCATATAATTACTGGTCTAATGCATGAACATGTTTCAGTGTACACAAGTATGAGGTAACTCCAAAATGAAGAGATTTAAAAGGCCTTCATAAGTATGGAACCCAAGATCTTCATTTTTGTTCCTCTTAACTAGTAGAAGTTTTGGTTTTAATTTTCTTCTCTAGTGTCAGCAACCACCTCAGATAAAGGAGCTTGGAGAGGAAAAGAACAAGCAAAAAACCCATACAAATTAATAATAGCGAACATGGGTTATAGTAAATGTATGTCCTCACAAATCAGCCCACCCAATGCATGTCCATCAAAATCTCAGTGACAGATGCCTTTGTTCCTCCTTTATGGTATCAAATCCACCCTTGGATACCTGTGGAAAAGATGTACTAAAAATTTCTAAAACATTTTCAAAGGATATGCACTTTTACAAGAATTTTGCTGTTTCAGTCATAAACACTCTTTTCCAGTTACAAAGATTACAGCAATTCAGATCTGACCCACTGAATGATGGATGACACTCTTTATGCTCTGGAGTCAACATGTAAATTTTACCTATAATTTCCACCCTCTACAAAAATTGGGTTATACAATAATGAGGTGCTTGACTGCTGCTGCATTAAGTCTGTAATGAGACTGAATGCACAGTCACAATTTAGTGTTTTAAATTGCTTCAACTTCGAAGTAAATACATCAACAAAGGCCGAGCTGGGATATTAAGTGTAGAGCAGTACATCAAAATAAAATGTTAACTTGCTGATGTTACAGGAAAATTATTTCCATATTTCACTGATGAATTCCTCAAATTATTCACTTGTGTAATAAGTTATTAAATGAAGCACATAGAGGCATCTTAAACATTACCTTAATTGAAGGTAGGAATAACACAGGCAAATATTCAATACTTGCTGTACGAAAATGCCAATTCTTCTCATGAGATTTTTACCATAAGCTAGAAAGCCTGACATGAATTACATTTCCTATCTGTGCCGGCTCTTGTTTTTACTTTTTACAAGAACATGGGCATTTTACAACATGCTAAGAAAACTGTTTTGGTCAAATGATTACTGCAGCATTTCTTATTTAGCTACTTCCAGTGTGAAGTTTCAGCTTACTTTTTCCATATGACCATTTCAGACTTCTGCCAAGATTATGCTTTCAAGTGAAATAAGTTGCCCAAGAAAATTCTCAGATCAGTTTGAATATATCTACATCATGTTTCCCAGTGATACCACAAAAGAGCTCTTTCATTCTCCGTCACTTTGACTTCAGACAAGTGCTGCAGTCAAATTGCACTGGGTCTTCAGTACAGTTAATGCAGGCCAATTGTCTAAGAAGAGTAATTTAGGTTGAGAGGGATCTCTGGGAATTTTTATTTCCCATCCTTGGCATAAGGCAGATCTGGTTCAGGTGAGGTCTGGCAGTCTCTAGTGATGAAGATCCCACTACCTCTCTGGGCCTCTCTTTCAGCATTTGACAACCATCTCTGACAATTTATTGTTAGTTTTCCTTGTTACAGCTTATGCCTGCTGCCAAACATCCTACCACTGTTCCTTCAAGAAAACCCTGGCTGCATCTTCTCAGATGACAGCAGTAAGATCACATTCCCTTAGCCTTCTCCTTGTAACACTGAACTAGGATCTTTCCAGGACTCCTTTGACTTCATTAACTTAGCTAATGTGTCAGAAGGTCTGGTTAACTCAGTTAAAATAGTTTAGGACTAAAAAGGAAAAAGATCTCCACAATTTCCTGCTTGTTATGGGTAGAAGACAGGGTATAGAAGACCATAGTTATACAAGTAGTATTTTCCAACTGGGACCTGCATCCATAACTGGCTTTTCAGAAAACCATTTGCTGACACTGTTGTTCACCACAATGACACAGACTCCGACTTCAGAAGGCTGAAAATGGCTCCTTTATTTTTGGGATGTGTCTCTCTTTTATACTATTCTACACAAGCCAATTTGATTGGTGAAACAAAGAAAAACCTCTTCAATTACACTGGTCAGACCAGAGGGACATCAAGAAGTCCCTCCGAGGAAAAAGAACGTAAACAAAGTACAGTTACAAAAACACGTCTCTTGTTTACAGAAAATTCCCTGGGAAAAAGAATTGCAGAAAACCAAAACATCTCAGGCAGGAAACCAGGGCTACAATTTGCAATGACAACTTTGGCTGGTCAAACTCTACCAACAAAAATGCAAGCTCTTGAACACCTCACTTACACACTGCCTACAGAGTAACTATTAATACAGAGACAAACATCTTTTATGGGGGTGTAGTACTTCCCATGCATTTCTTCAAGGGACACTCAAGAAAGGTTATACAGATTATTGCAAGTTTAGTCTGCCTGTTATAATGATGTTTCAGAGCAGAAAGGTGGCTTAATAGAATACAGTGATAAATAGGGAGGACTGTTTAAAACCTTATCTTTCACTCTTTGGTATTTTGAATTCCTGAATAAGTCCTTTCAGTCCTTTCAACACATTTTGAACTCAAATGGTATTTTTAGATTTTTCCCCCCTCAGAATTTTGTTCAAAGGTTGTACTGAGAAAATTAAATCCTTAAAGTTGTTTTTACTTCCTGGCTGTTCAAAATGGGTTCTAAATTCTGTTTGCCATAGTTTTGAATTAAATCTTCAATTAAAACTGCTGTGCAATTTTAAGGGTACTAACCTCTTTTGTTTCCTCAGATTATCTATCTGCTGTCCAGTACAATTAGTATTCTTATTATGTGAAATTTAGCAGTCTGCTAGAAAAATTTTTGTCTTCGCTTCAACCTGCTGTCCAAATTGAAATCACTTCAAATCTGCCCATTACGTGAAATTGTCTAGGAAAATTAAAAGCAATTTGGTGACAAACTTATTGAAACAGACTCTGGTAAAGCCTCTTAAGTTTGTTATCAATATAACGGGCTTCTCAATTGCCACGGAGATTGCAATTTTTACCTTTGCTGAATTTTGTGTTTTCTGTTGTATGCTGTCCCTGCCTTTCCCCAGTAGTTAAAGCAATGACAAAAGAGATAGCTCAGAGAAGAAGCTGTATTTTCTATTGCCTTATTTCCAATATTCTCATCTTCAGTTTCTTATCTCTAAAAATTGCTTCATGTTTAGAATTTTTCAAAACAAGAGCCTCAAACTCCCCTAACACTAAGATAAAAGCTCCAACACATCAAAACCTGATTTTGTTGTCCCCATCTATAAAAAGAGAATACTATCCTTAGAATTAGACAGAGGATCACACAAAAGTTTTCTGTCAAAGAAAAAACCAGAAAACGCTACCTCAAAAACAGCTTTAAGTAAAAAAAAAAAAATAGTTCTGATTATGCTATGTTTAGTCTAGCAAAGGTTAAAGGCCACAAAATCATCTTTTTAATCTGGCTGCATGAAAACTCAGGCATTTCCATTTTTGCCATGTATAAAATAATTTTATTTAAGCTGTGCCATTTGCAGTGGTGTGTTTCAGGAAATGCTCACCATTTATAATGACCTAAAGTCAGGGAACCCTTGATATTGCTCCTCAAGCACCTGCAGGCTGAAAACTCCTAAACTGACACAGCACAGACCCCAAGTGGGAGGAACTCATCCCTGTTCTGCCACTCCACGGTCTTCTTCATTTACAGTAAAATACACAACGGTGCATACAAATACCAAACAAATGTGTAAAACTGCATTGTTTACCTAACAGCAAACAGCCAGCTTCCATGAGAGCAAACTCAACTCTTCATAGGAAAGAAGAAACCATTTCAATCTAGCCTGGCTTAGCCAGTTGTCTGACTTGATCTTGCCCAGTACTGAACTGGCAGGTACTTGTTACCACTGTGTCACCAAAATCAGGACCAACATCAAGAGAAACTGAGCACTTCTTTGCATTTGAATAACACGATGTGTTTTGTTCTAAGAGGGGGAAAGAGACTACCCTAAGAGTAAGCTCACTGAAACCAGCCCAGTGCAGAATGCCAAACTGCACCTCAGCTTCTCAACCACCAACCTCTGTGTCCAAGGACTTGACATTTCCAAACAGCAAATAACTCAAAGACCACACTGTTCCTCACTTTTCCTATCTGCTAATAAGGATGGAGTGGTCCTGCTTCTATTCTTGTCTGATGCTGTTGGAAGACTAGGCTGAGGAAACCACTGATGGATGCTATCTTTTGTTATGTCATTCTAATCTCTGCCCTTTCTAGTTGTTAGCTTTCTGCTTTATTTTCCTTTACCACTCATCTCAAATGTCCCACCACATACAGCTGTCACTCAAGGTCAAACCACACAGAGACAGGTGAATCCCTCAGATGATTAAGTTTTGGCTTCATATAGAACTATGACTATCAGAATTCAAACATTTAGCTAATGCAATTTATGGTGGAAAGGGTGTGGAAAATAGGAGAGACATTTTAGTTGGCGGTTTGTTGCACCACGAAACTATTAACACTCACTAGTGCCTGTCCAGTTCATTCCAACCACTGCTCAGATAAGCTCAAAAATGCCCATATATCCCTGTCTGATTACAGGCAGACCACAAATACACCTGTAAATATCATGTTTACCAGTGACCCAGAGAGAGGAAGCAGCACCTCTGGCCAGCTGTCTCCCTGCTGATCATGGGGAGTAAAGACAGGCATCTGTCTTACAACCTACATTTTAAAATAAGAGAAAGTATCAGGTGGAAGGCCAATTCCAAATTGTCCTTCATGCAGTCTGTGCTTACCCAAACAACCTGTAGGATTTTCTATACTCGTCCACCTTAAATGAGCAAATTTTTAGGTACAAATTACTGCACTGGATCCTACTTCACTAATTCCAATTCAAAACATAGTGCCCACAGAAAGGAACGAAGCTCATTTATCAACATGTTGCCTGAGGGACTCTGAGATGACCTCCAAGTAATCACAAGACAGACAACGACTCTGCCTATTCAAAAACAGGACAGTCTTTACAAACCACAAAAGGTAAGACTCCAGTTTCCCCTTTTAACCTCAAAATAAAAGATCCAAACCAAAATCACACACAACTCTTGTTCTCAGAGAGGACACAAGGTTTAAATACACAGTTGCTGTGATGGAACAAGCTCCTGTGAAATTGAAGAGGAGTTATCCTTTTTCCAGTAGTCAATGTTCTTTTCCAAAGGTAAGATTTGGAAAATTAATTTTATCCTCTAGTGGCAACACAGCAGCTGCACCCACATGCTCTTTGGTTAGAAAAAAAGGTATTTGGCACAACAGCTCATCTTGCCAATTATCAAAAGGGACCAACCCTTTTGGAATGACAGTAGGTTGGAGTGGCTGTGACTTCCACAGCCATGCGGACCACAGCCAAAATCCTTGACACTTCCAGAGCCAGAAACTTAGATCTGACACAGGCAGTATTTTTCCAAAGGTATATTGCACTAGAAAAGCACAAACTTCCCAAAACGTGCCTTTTAATTCCCCTAGATCAGTTATTCTGGTATTTAGTAGGATTATTGGCACTGTGGCAATAGCATGGTCAAAGGGGACCACAAAAGCCATGTGAGAGGTACGAAAAGGACACAGACCATTAGAGATTAGTTATAAACACAACAAGGTGTTCCTGTCCTGAACACCACTCTAGTGGGAGCTCAGACATGTAACATGCAGGATTGAGGGCTCTTGAGAAGCCAGAAGCCAGTGTTCCCCTCAAAAAAACCACAGTAAGCAATGGTTCCTCATTAAATCCTTTTAGAAAGTGTCTGCCTCTGACTTTCCTTTACTATTTATTTTTCTTTGCCAAACTTATCACAGTCCTTCTGTCCCAGCTTTACCTTGGCCAGCTGCCCAACCTTTTTTGACAGCACTGCAATGTCACTCCTATTGCCAGGTATGGAGAGCGGAGTCTGGTGGTCTAGAATGAGATTTGCTAGAAGAGAGGGGGAATGAAGAGAACACAATACACAACGTGATCCTAATGTTCTGTCTCTCCAACACCAATAAGAAAGTAGATCTGGACTGCTGAGTCAAATGTATCCTGTAAATTTCCCTGCACAGAGTCTGCATCTGCTCCAAAAAGGGTGATGATTACTACAGGTGCCCATAATTGTACCAGGCCCACCCATCTTGACTCAAAAAAAGAGAAGTAATGTCTCCATATTTTCCCTTCAGAGCAGCAGGGAACAGAACTTTAAACCAGGTATTTTTCTATGCTAGTCTAAGAGAAAACCCTCTTTCCATAAGATTTTGGTCATATAAGGCCAAACCAAACCAGAAAGAAGAAATAACATCCACTGGCTGGTCACAAGTATGCAATAAAAATGGAAATCAATGTTTATGGAAGAATGTTGCTCGCTACATAAATTTTATTGAACAGCAAATACACTGAGCACATCATCACTTTCTTCATGGACGTTCTGCAAACACAGAGAGACATCACATAAAGTATCCATTCAAAAGCATTTGCTCAATTAGTATTATTTTATGGCTATGGAGGAGAATTTCTTCAGTGTTTCTGCAGGATTCTAGTGGCTCTCAGAAACAGAGTTTCTCCTCATATATCAAGGTGTTCCAGTGATTTGTGTGAGAGCCATATCCCCAGCAGATGTGCTGTGCTGTTTTGGGCTGGGATTAAGGTAATTTTCCTCACAGTGGCTAGTATGGGGCTTTGTTTTGTTTTGGAAAAACACTGTTGATAATAACAGAGAAGTCTTTTATTGCTGAGCAGGGCTTACACAGAGTCAAGGCCTTTTCTGCTCCTCACACCACCCCGCCAGCGAGTGGGCTGGGATTCACATGGGGCTGGGAGGGAATACAGCCAGGACAGCTCACCTCCACTGACCAAAGGGATATCCCATACCATACAGCATCATGATGAGCATATGAAGAAGGGGCAAGAAGAAGGAAGGTGAAGGCATTTGGAGTGATGGAGATCATTTTCCCAAACAACCATTGCATGTGATGGAGCCCTGCTTTCCTGGGGATGGCTGAACACCTGCCTGTTCATGGCAAATTGATTCCTTATTTTGCTTTGCTTGTGTGTACAACTTTCACTTTACCCATTAAACTGTCTTCTTCTCAACCCATGAGTTTTACTCACTTTTACTCTTCCAATTCTCTCTCCCATCCCACTGGGGTGAGCAGCTGTGTAGTGCTGAGCTGCCAGCTGGGGTTAAACCACGACAGCTGCTGCACACTGAGAAAGCAAATCAGACCCTTACAGTGAGTTTGGAACATACATATGGAAGCAGTAACCACGTGTCAGAGGAAAGACTCTCTTGAAGCAACTGTTTTAAAAAGCTCAGAATAAGCTTATGTTTCTTTTTACACCAATAATATTTTAATTAAACTACAAAGATTTCCAAGATCCTGAACATTCTCTCAAGTGATATCCTAAGGCTTAAGTATTGTGAATCTTGCATCACAATTACACACAGCTTATACTACTTACCAAATGCTTTGTTCCTTGCAATTCCCTTGATTATAAAAGGAATTGATTTTTTTACCTAATTTTAGATCCTTTACATCACTTTAAATTGCATTACTAGATTGGAACACAAATCTTTACCATTTGTGGAGTTTTTTCACCTAGAGAGAAGTCTAATGATTGTATCAAAGATCATACTTGAACAACGAAGCATCCAAATGTTTTGGAAAAAAATGAGATTTTTAAATAATATATTTTAATACAACACTTTGCTTTATATTATTTAGTGTCTGAAAAAAAATGCAAGAAAAAAAGTTTCTGAAACTAAGGGAGCTGTACTGAAATTCTTCTTTTATGTGTCTTCCTATAAATAAGTCATTGGAAAAGGAAAAAAATTCAAGTCCAAATTTTATCTGAATTTGAAGCCCACTCTAAACTCTACTGAAGACAATATAAAGATGTAATTCACATCACAGGGCTGGGGAGTCCCTGTATTCTCTTGCTTTTGCAGCATTTGACCTTTCCTACAGGCAAGTTAAGGAGTGAGTCACCCACAAACCCATTTGCCCTCATAAAGAATGGTAAAATTGCCACCAAAAATGGCAAAGACTCTCCTGTTGCAGTACTATCACAGAAAGGCATACGGACGCTTCCTAAAAACCAGTGTCATAACACACACAAACTAGAAGGCTCAATTAAGTAATTAATACAGCATTTTTTTTTCTGGCATTTCCTGACCCTGGAGTGCTTGGCTTTGCTTTTCAAAGCAGGTAGCTCCTACATGAAATATGCCAGAGTTATTCAGAAAGCAAACCATAGGCAGACAATCCATCCAACAAACACTTGGTGCTACAAAACCCAGGCGTCAACAAGACAGAGGGGTTTTTATCGCACAGATACCTCCTGCTCATGGTGAAGTGGAACCTCACAGCAGCAACAGAGTCTCCTGTCTGCTACAGGCCACAGCAAAGTAAGGGCTGTGCCAAAACACACTCCATGGCAATGGGGTCTGTACAAAGGAGCTTTGCCCATCCACTCTCAGTTCCTGTCAGGAGAGCAATTACTCCCAAACAATGGCTGCTGGCATGGGCATTCAGCACTCGGACCTGTGCAGCAAGTACACTAAATGCAAAAACTCTTCTGCCAGAAGGCACAGCAAGAGCAGCAGAGGTGATAGGAGGCAAGCATTTCATTAGCAAAGGGTTTGTTCATTGGTAACTCTACACAATGAATTATAGATGTAGAACAATTAAAAAAAAAAAAAAGAAACCTCAGGTCCTATTCCAGACTGTAGCACAGCTATACACTGCTCATTTATGCATCCTTCCTGTTTGCTGCCATCTCTGTCTACCCTCTTTCCTACCCTTAGCTCAGTTTCCATTTCTGCTCTTCATTTCAGCTAACATCATCAATCTTCTACCAAATTTCCTTTTTCAAGTAGCTTCCAGTCTTGAGTGCTTCTCCACCCACTCTACTCTCTTTCCCACAAGAGTTCTTTTGTTTTGGTTTGGGATTTTTTAAATTTCTTTTGGGGGGTGAGGTTTTGGGAGGAAAGAGAACAACACACTGGTTGGTTTGCTTCAAAAAGAAGCTCTGAAACCCTTCCTTGCCTTTTGCTCCCCTCACCCAAATCATCTTGATCAGGAGGCTCCCTATCATCAACCCATCTAACCCTTTAGGACTCTATTTCAGGAATCTGAGCTCAGACCAGGTCCTTACCACTGCACTAATCACTCTCCCCTGTTCTCACCTACTCATCCAAGCTCTTTCCAAATACAATCGAAGTGTTGCCTAGCCCTTTTCAACTTCCTTGCCTAGTGTACCCCTCCCCTTTCCCCAGAAGTTAATCTGTTAGTCTCTCTTCTCAAACACAGCTCTCGCTCCTTTTTGCCAAGAGAGGAAAGACAAACTTGAACTAACTGGTAACAACAGACAAGGAGAAAACTAAGGTACTCACCTTTCATTTGTACAAGTCTTCACTGGCACTCTGTTCCTGTATCTCTAAAGTGGATGGCCTGCAAGACAGGGATTGAGGGAGCAAAGTCCCTCCCACTCTACGAGGAGATCAAGTTTGTGACCACCTGAGGAATCTGGACATGCATGAGTCCATGGGAGCTGAAAGACGCATCCCAGAGTCCTGAGGGAATTGGTTGATGTAGTTGCCAAGTCACTCTCCATAATATTTGAGAAGTCATGGCAGTCAAGTGAAGTCCCAGGTGACTGGAAAAAGAGAAACATCGTACTCATCTTTAGAAAGAGTAGAAAGGAGGACCTTGGGACCTATCAACCTGCCAGCCTCACCTTTGTGCCTGGGAAGATCTTGGAACACATCCTCCTAGGAGCTATGCTAAGGCACAGGGAGAATGGGATTTCAGGACAGCAGCACAGCCTCACCAAGAGCAGGTCCTGCCTGGCCAACCCAGTGGCCTTCTCTGATGGAGTGACTACTTCAGTGGACAAGGAAAGATCTACGGACATCAACTGTAGTTCTGCAAGGCTTTTGTCAGGGTTCCCCAAGCATCCTTCTCTCTAAATTGGAGAGATACAGATTTGATAGGTGGACTGTTCGATGAGGAATTGGCTGGATGGTCACATCAAGGCAGCAGTGACCACAACTCAATGTCCAGATGGAAATGAGTAACAAATAGTGTCCCTTAGAGTTCCCACTATGGACAGAGACATTCTCACTTCTTCTGTGAGAAAAGGCTGAGGAAATTCCCTCACCTACAACATAGAGAACCTAGTCTCGTCCAAAGACAAGACTATTCTATTTTTTTTTTTAAATATAAAAATGTCACTTTCTTGGAACCTTACTTAACCAATGTTTGCACTTTCCTTTGCAGTTAGGAACACAAATTCCAGCATAAAAGTTTTTTAAAGTCAGTAGGCAATTCAGAATGGAGTAGTGTAGCGTGAAGTGTCAGAAGACCTTAATAACTTTAGGGTATTTTTAGTGTAAAGTGATGCAAAACAGCATCCCAGCTTCATTAATATCAGAGGTGCTGAAGACAAAGTGTTGTGAAACCTGCAGTAAGACAAGCATAAACATTTTCTGAAGAAAAAAAAAAAGTTTTAGGTTAACATCAGATGATGCCTATATTAAGAGAGGCATTTGTCTCTCCCACCCAAACCATCAGAAGAAAACCAACTTCTCGGAGCTTATCAGTGCTATCATTTTTTAAAATAACATATATACTTGCATTCAGTATCTGCCAAGATGAACTTCTGCTGGCATTACTGACTGAAATAATTTCATGTGACTCATCAATTTGCACAGGAGTCTGTAAAGGTTCTCCATATTCTGAAGAAATTAATACCTTAATTCAATCCCTGTGTCTTTCTCTGGGTTTCCTTAATTATTCATTTATCCACAAAAACAAAAGTTTACAGGTCTGGAATTATGTATAAACATGGAAGCAGAGGACTGGAAAGAAGTCATTTGCCCATGTTTGCTTATTTTGCTGGGAAAACTTAATATTTACATGAAGTAAGAAAATTGTTAAGATACTATTTTTCCCATCCCCTAACTAAAAGTCTGAACAGCCACACAAATTCACAGAAAAAACCACCAAAAAACCACCCAAAAATAACTTGGTAAATAACTTGACCTACTCAGTCAAGCAATCACATTATATAAGACCACAGGATCACCTGGAGTTGTCCCAAGTTTCTGTAATAGCACCTGGCAGCTCAATCAGTACCACTCAGTCCAGTTCACACCCTTATCTACTGATAAGCACCAAGTGATCAATCAGTCCCAGTGGGGCATACATCAGATCAAATGATGGTGATAAAAGCTATCTTAGCCCTTCACAATCACAGCATATCTCAATAAATCTTTTTAGTGTTAAGGTATTTGACAGTTTGGCTTCTTTACAAAGGTAAAAGGGAGCAGCTCATCCAAGTAATTTCATCATGGAGGTTTGGCCCTGGTAACATCCTCCCTGCTAAAGAGCTGGCCAGGAGGACAGACATCTTAATCCTTCCCAATTATTTAATGAGCTGCAATATTCGTTCTCTAAGATGTATTGCAGCATCCTTCAAAGAGCCCATGACAAGAGGAGATTTAAAAGAAAACCGTGATTTGTTTGTTAGATGCTGTGTTATTTTTTCCCCCTTAATATTACATTTCAGCCATTGCATTCATCAATAAACTTAGCAGGACGCTGCCTGACATTTTTAAATATGCAATCAATTATGAAAAGTCACGCTGTTTGAGAAAAATTTATCCCACACTGAAAATACATATTTAGTGACTCTCCAAGCTTTTAAGCTAATCTTATTATCCACATAATAATGTCCAGGGGCATAATAGTCTCCAGAGGCACCAGGCCATTGTGTTAGTCACAGTGGAGTAAGTCTATAGAAAAAAATATAATTACCTTGACCTTATCTAAAGTTTTCTGATGGAAACATCTGAAATCCAGCTTTTCAGCCACAAGTGATTGTTTGCACCCTTTTTACAGTGACGGCTGAAGGACAAGTGGAATTCTGGGCTCTGCTCTCAAGTCCACTCCCACCAAACTACTAACCCACAGAGCTTGCTTAGACTACCAAGGCCAGTCTTCTTACACAAATCAAAGAAAGCATATCCTTGAATGATATGGATCCTCTTCCTAATATCTGTGACTTTTACACTAAGAGGAGATCAGTTATTTTTTTAAATTATGAAGGGGCAAAGAGCAGGCTGTGCAGTGAAAACAAACATGGTTACAAGAGTAGCCCTGCACCCAGGTGCACCCATCCTTGCTGTATCTTATTTCAGAAGATCAGCTGTTTTATATGTGAAAGTGTTGGCAGCTCCTTTCATCTGAAGTGAAAGGAGCACTCCTGTGACCAGATTTAAATGTTTGTGCAAACAAGTTTTGCTTAGAAGAGCCTCATTCCAATCTCCTTATTGCTCACCTAAGGCATTTGTTGCTCTTGATAGGCTGTGAAGAAGAAGAGCCATATTGATCCCAAGATTGTGGGACTGCAACTAGTGGGAACTGTTATAAAATTTTAATATATGTCATCCTCCAGACAAAAGGAGAATCCAGGGAGGGCTGACCTTTGAGTGCAGAAACCTTAGTAACACGTCAACAGTGGGGTTGCATTTTCCATATAAAAATGAATGACAAAATTAGGGAGATGGCACTACAGTTGTACTGTCTAGAAACAAGAAGGTTTCTGCTAGGCCTAAGTAAATTTGTGGGTTATATAAATTGAAATAATAAGAAAAAACATAGAGACAAAAAAATGCTGATGTAGTTGCCATTGATTTCAAGCAAAGCAGTGCCAAACAACAGTTCATAGTTGATGCAAGTGTTATCTCATCTTAACTTCTGACTATACACCCACAGCACTGACACTGTTTTTAGCAGTCCTCCTTCAACTTGTACCTTTCCATTCACACTCATTATTATTACAGGGGAGGAAAAAGCAACTGCCTGCTCAAAATAAGCACCATATTCCCCACGAACAGAATCTCATGGAAAACAAAACTATTTGAAACTAAATTTAACAAATAGTTTCGGCCAGTGGAAAAAAAGTGAAGAGTCAGAGTAAGTTAAAACTTCAAGGGATCTCAGGAGGTCATCTAATCAGACTCAAGGGATGGAATATGTAAAACGTCTAAAACCCTAGTTTTAAAATTTCACAATTATTTTGCATGTGAAACAGTCTGTGACTGAAAACATGCTTGTTTTTTAATATTTGCCTTTTAAAATATGCTTAGAAAATTGTAACTTTCAAAGTGATTATGCCCTCTTCTATTCCAATTGCTCTGCTCAGGAAACCTTTGGCAACATTATTCATTTCCCACCATCTCTAGATTATGGGGCTCTACCCAGACTTATGTCCCCTTACTTCATTAATTATCAGCCTTATATCCCCTTATTTTATTATCAGCCTTAATTCCTCCCACAACAAATTTCAATCCCCTCATGCATTTGACAGTAGGAAAGGTATTAAAAAAAAACAAAAAACAAAAAACAACAAAACACACAACAAAGCAAACAAAATCAAACAAATGCTATGATCCTCAAAACTGTTCTTCAAGAAATTCAGTGCCTTCTGAGGAACAACATTCAAGAAATGGATATGCTTCAGAATGATCAATAGTTCCTTTCATATTGAGAATATTTCTTATCTAACCGCTCTACAGAATATGTTCCATAGCACTGCACAGTATCAATGGTTGTTATTAAAAATTCAGACTATAATATGTTTATTGATTCTTTTTCTGGTGTATGAATTTCCTATGACTGTGTCTGGCATCCACAAAGGAGGAGCTGACAACCGACCTCTGGTAATAAGGGAATTATACATGCATATGTAAAGCAAAGGCTGTGACCACCATATATTTAATTTAACACTGACCTGGAAAATACTTAATGCATTAGACCTACAAATAACAATAACTGTAATACTCAGGCCTTTGCTACAAAATCACATCAAGATAACATTACTGAGGAAAGTGCTTTCAGTGTAGTCAAGTTTACACACATTCCTGAAAAAGCAGTGGAAAGAGAGTATGTATGTTTACACACAGCTTTAGAGTAAAGCCATGTACTTCCCTGTTTTTACCAGCTTTGCACTGGTTGTCATGAGATGACAATGATCCTACACAAAGTCTGTACAGCAGAGATATTTCTGTCTTTGCACTGTGTGGAACCATTTGCAGAGGTTTCCTATTTACTTTCCTGATCAATTATTCAGTCATGTATGTCTGTACAAAATGAGAGTTTTTAAAGCACACAAAGCCTAATTATTGTTCTAGGTTAAATAATTAAACTAGGTCAGAATGTTTCTCTGGGTATTTGCATCCAAGAAGGACTGCTGGACAACAAGCAAACCCCAAATATTTTGTACATAAAGGCATTATCAGGAAGGATGATGGCATTAATTTTCAAGACCCAATACCCTTCCTGTTCTGCTAGCTCTCTCCTGCCAGATCTCACAGTGAAAACTAAGAAAATCATGATAAACCTTTGTCACACAATGGGCATCAGGAACATGATTTCTGCCAGCTCTATTTAAGGCACTCTAGAGAGGGATGTGACTTGTGCAGTCATACTGAGAATGAGCAAGAACTAGGGCTTAGGCAGGCTTAAATAGAAATATTAATACAGATATTTAATTCATTAAATTCTTGTAAAAAACTTATTACTTTAACTGATTGATCTATCAAGACCACAGAGCAAGATTGTACACTCTACAGCAGAGTAGAGCTCCTCCATGTTTTATGTGGTTTTTTGTTCCGAGATTGCTAAATGGATTTTTGTACTCAGCAACCCAAAACAACCTCTTGGTATAGTTAATTCCATTTGCTCTTTCTGATCTGGGATGTCTGGAAGTTCTAGACTATTTCAAGCCTTCCACCACAGATACAGTCCCCCCAAAGAATGGCAGTCTTCAAGATGAAACAATTCTAAGGAGTCATAGAGACAAATTGTGTGTCACTTGCAATTGTTCACATTCTTCCTCCAAGGTAAACAAGCAATAACTTCCATTAGGGGATGTCAAAATTACAGTTAAGGTACTTTGCTCCTGTGCCTGCCTCTTACCTCCTCTTAGGGTCACAGCATTAGGTGCACTGATGAATACCTCAATGCTGGTGGAAGTTTCATGCAATCAGTTTCAGGTGACTGCTAATATTTTTTTATTTCTTTAATTAAAGACAAGACTAACTAAAGAGTTAGGGAGAGTCCCAAGCTATTGGTTGCCTAGCTTCTCACTTAACTGCTTTTTTTTTGCTGTTTTCTACTCTGTGCAGTACGCTGTGCTTGCTGGATTCCGGCAGTCAAACTGCAGATTTTATTTTAGTTTCTACCTGTTGTTTTCTCACATGACACTTTTGCCATCTATCTTTCTTTCAAAAAATACTCGAATTGAACTCTAGGAGCCCTATTTTTCCTAGCTAAAAGTAGTTTTTTATCTCAACAGGAATCAGTGGCACAGTATTTAAGGCCACATAGGAGTGTAGCTGTAAAAGGTTTTTAATGATTTTTTTTTCCTCTTCTTCTTCCCCCCTAAGAAGTACTGCAAGCACATTGTAAAGTAGCAGCAATTTGGAATGTTTATTTCAAATAATTTCTTAAAATTCCTAATTCTTTAATAATTTCATTTTTCTACACATGAAATATATTATTAAAAAGTCTATAAGTTTTTAAGTAGAAGAGCACTGGGCAAAACAATCTCAACTTCACAGCATATCAAAAAAGGAAAATATTGAACTAATGTTATGAAACGATTATGAACAGCTGAGCATACCAATAAGCCAGAGCCTTACTTTGTTTGCTTCAATGGGGAGAGTATGTAACCTTTGGATGTACTTACTATGGATGCAATTACTTCATTGTCATTTTAAGTTTCATCATTGTTTCTGTCTTTTTAAGTTTGACCTTTGACTCAATGATAAATCATAGGCTCACTTCTAAACTTCAGTGATTCTGATGTAGAGTAACAAACTTCTTATACACAGTGACCTATTCTGTCCTTCAGGCAAGGGCTGGTTGCTGGATCGGCATAAGTTGCTGTCTTTGTCAGGGGGAGGGTTATCTATGCATGTTGTGTGTTACATTTGTTATACTGCACTCCTCTAGTTGAATCATATCTGGGTTTTCCTGTAATGAATGTGCCTCCTGGTTTTTCACAGGCTAAACCAGACTTTCACAGCTCTTGTGAGAAAATGAAGCTGCTGAATGAGAAATTCAGTACATGGCACTGCTTAGGTATTAGACTAAGGAAGATCTGATGACATAGTAACAATGACACGTAAGAAACCAGAAAAAGACTTCTACAGTGATTAATTTTCTCATCTCTGGCAGACATAGAAACAAATCCAAGAGCCTGTATCTCTAGTTACTAGAGAAAACTGGATAAGATGATGGGAAAACACATCTTTCCTAAAGACTACTACTTTGTAAAGTGGCAAGAGATTTTTGGATATACATACATGTATGTATCTATTTCCCCCCTGTTTTCTGGATATTTTACTTCAGAAGGGTTTCTGCAGCTCTTATCCACTACTTTTGCTTTGCTGGTTACAGAAAGTCAAGTGTGACTACCTGAGAGTCAGCATTTTGTTTATGGGTCTGCACCACACATACTATGGGGAAGATAGAATTGCAAAAGGAATCTCTACCAAAGTTTTCCAAAGCATCATGAAAACAAATGTGTCTGAATCAGGTCTTCTTGAGGGTGTGTTGTGGTGAGGGTGGGGAAGGGCACTAACTACTTGTTCACTGTGTTATCTGTGGCAATAGTGTCCCATTTTAGACTTTTCCTGACCTGAATCTGTCATTGCAAGGAAAGGCTGTTTAAAAGAGCATGGAACGTTTTTCCCAGCATCTCCTGTACATTATTTAATTCTCCTTTGCATTAATGGATGTAAGTAAAATACAAATACATGCAAACTGTAGTAGCTGAATTAATATAACTGGTGGGTGTTTTAAAAAGAAAAAGCAGATTTAGGAAGGGCTGTTTTTAATTTGTGAGATTATAGTTTGCCAGTTTTGGTGAGTATCCTAGACCTGTCAGATGCTGTTCATGAATCAGAAATGGAGATGGGAGAGCTGTTAAAAGGCCTAATTCTAAAAGACAGAATACATGCAAGATGAATTTTGAATGAGGAGGCAGAGCTCTGCTTCAGGTCACTGATGCTTACATGAAGGCTCATCAGTGCTGTGCACTGGAGGGGATTTGCTGGTGCCAGGAGCTCCCTGTGCATTTGTGCAAGAGGCTGCAGCTGGGAGCAGAGAGTGTGTTGGCTGTCAGCAGGCAGAGCTGGGCACACAGCTCCCCCAGGGCTTTTCACTGCGGGTATGTGGGACAGCCAGAGGCACATAGAGAGGTGCAAGGCGGGGCATGTGAAGAACTGCCATTCAGCAATCCTGCAGGGAAACACAGCAACTCATGAAGTGTAGGGGTTTGTTATTTATTAAAACAATAACCAAGCCAACAAAATAAAAGAAAAGCCAGAAATTACTCCCCCAAGTCTGAAAAATGTCCATGTTTCCTCACAATTATTTCTGTCTCCCTTCATCCCTGCTTCTTGCTTTGGCCTATGGTCCAAGAGGTCTGCTATTTCCCTTGTTCAGCAGAAGTGGTGGGTGCAAAAGACTGGTGGTTGCCCCTCCATGACCCTGTCAGCATGGCACATGAATGCCCATTGCATGTCCAAAACCCCTTCCTGAGCTCTGTGCAGTATTTGAATGGCACTCTCTGAATGCCTCAAGTGCTGGTATCACACCTCTTCTCATTTAAGGCATATATAGATAATGATGATGGAATATTATGTGTCTAGTCCAGTAAATGTTGTTGCTAATGCACTGTTCCTATTATTATGGACTTGCACTGCCTCTAGAATAACAATGGGGAGAATTGCTTCTAATTCACACAGCAATATGATTTGCAATGTGGTCATGCTTGAATTGATCTTTTTTTTGCTCTGGCAATGCACTGATTGCTTTGCAGCCCTTTTATCAGGGCATCTTGAATAGAAGCTGGAAATGTGAAGTGGGGGGTTTGAAAATGGGGATCTAGAAATACAGGTGTGAATATTTGAAAATGATAGAGCAGAAGGAAGTTCCTAGAAAGTCCTAGTTTTGACTGTTTACCTCCACAAGAGGTGCCAGTGCACCTCTGAAGTGCTGATATCACGGGCATCGCAGCATGTATAGTCCTTTTAAAGGAGAACAAGAATACTGTTCTTTCTATTCAATCTATGTGCTTGCTTTCTCAGTTCAAGTTCAGGCACCCTAACTCACTCATGCAAGTCCTTTCGATTAGCTAATTTATTGCCCTTATTGAATGTCATTCTGAAATTAAAAGGCTGGCACATAAAAGCTTCAACACAGGACCTTTGCTGGGCCTATTTGTTGAGCAGCCCAGTCCTTTTATTCAAGTTACTGAATTGCTCTGCTCCATCAGGCATGGTCTGGTCTCTTGAGCCTCAAGGAATTTGGACGCAGGAAGAGGAAAATGCTAAACCTATTCTAATTTAATGATCTATATTCAGAAAAGGGTAAAATACCTATTTAGCTAAGTAGATAATGAGAAACCAAATTTTAAAGGAATTACCAGGTCCGGAAATATGCTTTGGCAATTCTTCATGGCAAATTGAAGTACTAAAGTGATGCACCTCTCAAGGATTTGACTTATATGGCTGATTTTACACCTCTGTATTACTCTGTAGAATGAGCCAGAGTGCTGTGCAAGTGTCATCTTGGGAAGTTTATTTGTGGTATTATTTGAGACAGCACTCTCAGCCTAATAGACTCTGCAGTACAGATGATGTGCACCCTTCTGAAGAGAAGGAGAACATCTTGTTTGGTACTGTGAAGAATGAAAAAAATTAATCCTGAAATTCCTAGATTAGATATAGAATGGATGTCACCCCAGGACACTAGGATTAAAAAAAAAATAATAAAAAACCATGACTAACACACACAAAAGACTGCAAAACACTTTAACATGTCTGAGTCACCACTGGTGTTAACACTCTTTCATAGAAATATGATATACTGAAAACTGACTGGATAATTGCTCACTGCGGCTAAAGTTATTACTGTCATACAATACCAGGTGGGAAATACCACTTGACTGAGGTCAAGTGGTAAACTTACATGTGGTCTCCAAAATCTTCCTTATCTTCCAAAATGGAAGATCCAAAATTAAGAACCATCTTTTCAACATGTCATTTGAAG
>VXBB01005517.1:177400-206998 GCA_013399915.1 Illadopsis cleaveri | reverse complement strand
TTTTTTAAAACCAGGGGGTATAAAAAAAAAAAAAAAAAAAAAAAAGCTTCAAACACAAACCACCAATAGAATAGGGTGATTCGCTGAAGCTCTGTTGGGAAGATTGAATTTGAGTTTCCCAAGCCCATTAACCTATCATTCTCATTTCTTGCTGTAAATCAACTTTTTTATAACATATTTCATGTATAGAAAAATAAAATTATGAAAGAACTAGGAACTTTATTAAATTATTTGAAATAAGCATTCCAAATTGCTGCTGCTTTACAATGCAGTAAAGTATTTATTTACACTTTATTAGGTGTCCTGGTTTAGGGCAAATTTTGGGAGGAAACCTCTGAATGGAGCCCCTCTAGAAAAGCAAATTCAAGTGGCCTCTCCCCCAACTGTTTCAGGAAAAACCCAAGGGGGAGGATGAAGAAGGAAAAAAAAAAAGAATGAAAAACATTTTACAGCTATACTCCTATGTGGCATTAAATGCTGTGCCACTGATTCTCGTTGAGATTAAAAAAAATTAAGCTGAGAAAATAGGGCTGCTGGAGTTCAATTTGGGTATTTTATAAAGATAGATGGCAAAAGTGTCATGTGAGAAAACAATAGGTAAAAAATAAAATAAAATCTGCATTTTGAACTGGGAACTGCAGTTTGACTGCCAGAATTGAGCAACCACAGTATAGAACACAGAGTAGAGGAAAAACAAAATAAACCCACCAGCAATTAGCAGCTTCTCAAGCCAGGATCCCAAACTGGCTTGGCTGGGCTTGTGGGATGTTCACAGAGATAAATCTCTTACATAGATCTGCATGCTTGAAAATAGCTTTAAACTTGTTCAGCAGGACTCAGAATAGCAAGCTAATACTACATTACTTGATAAGGGGAGATTCTTATTATGCAGAGCTTTCTAAAAAAATCAAAGCTAGATGAGGTAGAGCAGTTAACACTATGCCTTTGTCTATAATGAAAAGACTTTGACGGGATGCCAAATTTAAAAATTCCTCTACCATGGTCATAATAGGTATAAATCAAACCAGACTTGCTAGCAGAGTTTGGACCAACTTGAAGTTTTACACAGTTTAACCTCTTCAGCCTGTATGGATAAGATATGTGAACTGGCAAAAAAAGTCACAGGCTTTACCAAGATATCTTCTGTAGGTAGCTGTGTTACCTGTCATTGTCCCTTCCCTATGGCTCTGATGATAAAAAGTACTTCCTAATCTCCTTCCAGGAAAGTCAGTGAGCTAACTCAAACCCACTTTCCTACACAAAGCAGGTTAAATGAGTCTAACAGATTTAGACTGAAGCAGACTAGAATCATCAGATACATCTGCTTGCAGACCTGTACAGAAACAATCTCTGACAACGTGGTGCTGGGAAGTACCTGCAGATGACATCAAATTAAAATAGTGCAAAAAGTGAATAACATTTTTGCAGCCAAAAATTTTTAGTTGGAGTTATTTTAGTTAGTCAAGTTAGGAGTTCAGAGCATAAGCAGGGAGAGTTAGCACACTAACCTGACTCACAGTAACTTGTGAGCCCTCCTTGACCCAAAATTTAGAGCCTGGTATTGAATCCCTTTCCTGTGCTCAGCAAAAGCTGATTAGGAGGAGGGTAGGAGGGGACTCACTGAAGTACAGGTAAATGTAAGCTTTAATAGACAACTGTCACAATGAAAAAAAAAAAAAAAGAACCCTTGCACAAAGTCCCAAAATTATATTTTTTGATTTGTCTTTTTAAAACACCCTCATTAAAAAAAATCTTAGGACACTACAGAGGAATACCCAATCTGTTAAAACCTTCATATGATCTCATAAAAAAATACACTAGAGACTAGGGAAAAAGTGTTTCCTGATTTCACTGGGTTGTGGTCCCATCCCCTGATATCTCAAGTCTGACATGCACCAGCTCTTCGTGCCACTTAATGACCCATCCATAACACCCAAAGGAACAGTAAAGTTCAGTTCTAAGAGAGAGGGACAATGGTACCAGGGTAAGGTTAGGAGACCCCAGACCCTCTCCACCCACACCCAGCCCAGAACACGACCTTGATCCCTCCTATTTCCCACCAAGGCCCACAGCTCTAGGCAGGTCTCACCTGCATCACCCTCCTTCCTACCCCACGCTTTCAGCTCAGCAGTACAGCAGCATCTTTTCTCTTACCTTCAACCCAAGGCAGCAGCTTGTCTTCTCAAACAGAAATCAAATGCAATGCTAATTCTCAAACATCATCCACTGCTGCAGGCACAGCAGTTTTTAAGACAGTATACAGTACCTGAAGTAAATACCACACAGGCTAACTGTGTATTGCAGCATGATTGAAGTCACTGTCTTCAGCGTTGTTCTACACATCCGTTTGGCTGCCAGGCTGGAAAATGCCAAAGCTCTAAAGACTATTGTTTATGACAATGGGAGTGTGAAAGCCTGCAGTCATAATAACATACAAAACTTAAAAGAGAAGAAAATTGAAAACATCATTCCAAGAATCCCTTACACACAAAGGATTTGACTGTCCCTTTATGAAGCTAACAAAGGAGCTTTCTTCCCTCCTTCCCTATTACCTCATAAAAAAAATTAATCTCAAAATATAATAAAGACTGAGAGGAGCAGGAAAAATAATTTTATGGATTTTTTTCTACATGCATTATACAGAGCAATTTTTAGCCTAGAAAAAGGTATTGCAGTTTACCTAAATTGACTCTTGAGGGTATTGTACTTAGAATGAATGTTTAATAGATGTTAGTTCAGTTGAAGTAGTAAATAGCTCATGGAAGAGAAATAGCTCTAAATCTCTCCATAACAGTAATTTTTCCACAAGGCCCTCTGCATGGGCTAAAAGCATATCTGCACTACTGATATATCACAAGCAACTATTTCTGCCTGTCACTCAATTTGTTTGAATTGAAATTAATCAAAACTTTGAGATCAAGCTTTGTGCTCTTTTTGTCCAATATGCACAGTATTTTGTCCAAAACACTGAAAAATGCTTTTTCAGCATTTTGTGTTAGCCTGTGTGCTGGACTGGAAGTCCAGACACTCCTCTTCTGGTGCCTCACTGCCACAGGTCCCTTGTATGATGGCAGACAAATTCCATAACCCTGCTGCCCCGCAGTTCCCAGTCAGAAGAGCTGGAGTAGTGTTACCTCCCTTCTTTACACAGATTTGAAAAAGCACAGCAGCAATGTTTGTGACTCATTCACCACAGCACAGAGGAGCCACACTTATGCAATGGTTGTAAGAATTCAGGGGCTGGTTCAAAGTGTGACTTCAAAGGCAGTTTTTCTTTTTAATCTTCCCTTCCTATTCTTCCTGTTTCAACCTTTCATATTGGCTCTTCCTTCCCAGGGGGTTAAAACCAGCTCCCAAACACACACCTCAGGTAAGCAAGACCATGACAGGGAGATCTGTCACCTGGCATTGCTGCCCAGATGTACCTCATATCTGAGTCTTGCTTTCCCAGAACACCCTACAGGAACAAGAGCAAAAGAAGCTGAGAGTCACCACTCTCCTTGACAGCTGGCACAATAGCAAAAGGTTCCCAAACAAGTTGAATAGGATGGGGTAAGAACTACCAAAAATGTTTATTCAGATAAACAACCCAATAACCCAGAGTTTCCATCCCTCTGATACACCAAGTTATTCATGACTTCCACTCACTTTGCTAAATCCCTTCAACTAAAAACTGAGTAACAATTTTGTTCCAAACACTAGTGCTATTAATGCAGTTAACCGATGCTGCCTCAGTCAGTGTGCCCCTGCCAGTGATGTACTCCAACATGACATGAAACCAGGCTGAAACAGAGGCACTGCATATCCTCTCCCTGGTGCAGCCAGCTGAGCAGGGAATCCAGGCAGTTCTCTTGTCCTCTGGCCCAGCTCCAAGTACAAACATTTCACAGAAAAAGGAAAGCTTCAGTTTACCCTCAGAAAGTGGTCTAACCACTGGCCCATGCTCTTAAGGACCAGCAATCCTTGCTGTTGATTTTAAGGCCACCTATGTGTTTTGCTGCCATGAAAGCTACTTCAGAAAATATTTTTTTCTTTCAGGAAAGGAATATTTAATTTGACCCTCCCAAATCTCCCTAAAAAATATATCACTTCATTTTTTTTTTTTCAAAATAAGTAACAAGCTAGATGAAGATTTGTATCAGAACAAAGCAAGTGAGCATTTATGGTTACTTGGTTCAGTGGCCAATTAAAAATCAAATACTTTATTCACCTGACCCTGCAAGCAAAGACAAATGTTTCCTGACAAATGAAAGCCATAAAGCACATCTGCTTCAATCCAGGTCAATGGTTTAGAAGTATAATTCAGGCTTCTCATATCTCTCTAATCCCTGAACCTCTAGGCTGGGCTTGGGGTAGCGACGTTCCTCCCACTGTAAGCAAAGAGCGGGTTTGGGACCACTTGATGAAACTGAACAGACACAAGTCCCCAGGGCCTGATGAGATACATCCCAAAGTCCTGGGGGATGTTGTTGCCAAGCCCTTCTCTATCTTATTTGAAAAGTCATGGCAGTCAGGTGCAGTTCCTGGTGACTTGAAAGAGGGAAACTACTCCTGCTTTTAAGAAGGGAAGGAAGAAAACTACCAGTGAACCTACCTCTGTGCCTGGGAAGATCACAGAGCAGATCCCCTTGAAGCATAGTTAGGGCACATACAAGACAAAGAGGTGATCCAAGACAGCCAGCACACCCTTACTGAAGTCAAATCATGCCTGAGCAATCTTACAGCCTTCCATGATGATGTGATGGCAACAGTCCACAAGGGAAGGCCAATTGTTGTAATCTACCTGGACTTCTCTAAAGCTTTTGGCACAGTCCTAAATGACATCCTTATCTCCGAATTGGAGAAACACAGGTTTGAAGTATGGACTATTTTTTACATGAAGTGGCTGGACTGATGCAGCCAGAGCTGGGGTCAATGGTCCAAGGTTCCAACACCTTCCAGCCCAAACTATTTTATGATTCTATGATAATTTTAAAACTAGAAAAATAAGAGTTATTATACAAATATGAAGTAAATAGAAGCAAGTTTGGTTTTTTAAAGTTTTTTATCTTAATAATGAGGGTAAAGAGAACCATAAACTCCTTAAAGTCTGTTTTAAAAGAGCCTCACCATAAGAGCTAAGTGGAACCAAGAGCTGGATATTTAATGAGTACTAAAAGCCTATCCTCTATCTCTGAATAAAACACAGAAATACTCAGTTGAAAATCTTTACACATAATTTGTTTAAATAGAACACAAAAAAACCCCTGAAAATTTTCAGACGTTTACATTTGATTTTGAGGCAATGATCACAACTTTCTTTTTCATTTCCACCACTAACAAGAAAACAAGATGACAATACAATGTAAAAAATTGAATTGTCATTGTAGTTCGTTTGGTTCCCTTTCTTTTCTCATCTTCTACCCAACTCACTGCTGTTTGGTGCTTTGTGAGCTTTTTTTATTATGGGAAAAAACAACAGTAAAGCCACAAAACTGGGCTCTGCAAATGCTGTAATTCTGCACTGGGTTCAAAGAAATAACTGGAAGAGAGCTTGCAGCTCAAAAATTATACCAATAGATATTTTATCCTAGAACAGTTAGAAAAGGCAGCTAAGTCACAAACCAGCTATACTTTTGGGGTCAAATCCCCACACTATGCACTGCATAACAAACCCCCAGAGAAAAAACATACTAGAAAATAGTGTTTCCCATCCAACTTTTCATTTCAAAGCATCCCAGATGCACGAAATCCTTAAACCCACACCCTACAAGAAAGAATCAATAAAAAAAACCCTCAGCATTTTTGCCTAACGTTTCTTCTTCATGAGCTGTCATGAAAATATGGAGTGGGGCTAATGCTTCAATTGTTTCCTTGAGATTGTTTGGTTTGATTTTTAAGCATCTTTGCTTCTTACTTGCAATAGGGAAATGTTCTGATCATCTCCTTTCTGAAAAGAAAAGTCACCAAATCAGTGTTCTGAGACCCCACAGCCTTCCTTTGTGTTCCCTTAAAATGTGCATGGTGACTAGTGCAGCACCAAGAAAGGGCCAAGTGACAGCTGGAGAAATCTATATTGCTAAACCATGCTCATGCTCAAAGTTTATTTATTCTTCTCTGTTTAAAGTCTGAGTGCATCTCTGAAAACATATATGGATGCTTGCAAGCACCAAATATGATCTAGCAAACTATTTAAAACAGGTATGGCCAGCCTTCCTTGTCACCAGAGCCTCACACCAGTATTCTCACACAGCTTCAAGCATTAACCCACTCTGATGGCTTAAGTTTTAGCTTTCATGTTTTTCCAGATTCTGGGCTGTCTAGGTGCGTAGCTCTGAGCTCCATATCAAGAGTCAGTAAGTTCTCTTCACAGGGTAGGTAGACAGAACAATCCCTGTCCAGCTTGAGACCAAGGACAACTGTTAAAACGTTCAGGCCCAAAAGCATAAACAACGGAGAACTGAAGAGAGCAATAAGGAGGATGGGACTTCATAACCTGAATCTATAATTGGACAATTAACCCCAATATGCAAATGAATCAAAACTTACAAAAGTGTGAAACCTCATGACCTGTCATCCATTTTGTGACCATTTTGAGTTCATCTTCGGTGTAGCCCTGGCCAGGCTCTTGTACTGCCCAAGGTGTATCCTTTAAGGCATTTTAATAAACACCTACTTTTTTCTCTTAATTCTGTCTAGTGTCTGTTCCAGGTCAGCCTTCTCAAGGCATCAACGCCACTTAAAGAGAAAGCCCAGAAACAGAGATCATTCAACAGGAAAGGGATGACACGAGCTCTCATGAATCACGCCTTGGTAACACAAGGGATTTCATCACGGGAGCTGTCACAAGGGGCCCTTTCAGATGTTCATCATCTACATAAACCCAATCCTACTGCCAAGTAGGGATTAACAGACAATTCCGGCAGGACTTCCTGCAAAATGCTCAGCAGCTCCATCCATCTCCACCCTTATTGACACCTTTCAGTTCCTCTGCTCCAAAGGTTCTGCTGCTCACGCACTGTTTGTTCTGCAGAGGAATCCTGGCAACCCACTCTCTGTGGTGGATTACAAACAAAGCAAACCAAATACAACTACCTCACTCTTTACAAGGCTCACAAGACATTTTACACTGACAGCTAATGCATTACCTTTTCCACAGAGGTCATCTTCTGTGTTTTCCTCCTAACACATGGCTAATAAGAGCATTTAACACCCATCATTCGCTCATTCATAAGCTTTTAGCTGCATACCAATTTTTCCTTCACTTCAACACAAGTGACATGAACTTCCACCTTATTTTCCACCTACAATTCCACTGAGTGTTCTCCATCTGCTTAGAGCATCCATAATCAATTTAAAACAAATAAGAAACAAACAAACACAAATAAACAAAAAAACAACACAAAATCCAGACTACAAAAATTCGTTACTAACAGAGCCAGGGATAGATCACATGAGAACCACTTTAGAGAAACTGCATTTGTGGTCTAATGTATATATCATCACTAAGCCAAGGAAACCACAATGAATAACAGGTTATTTTCAACCCAAGTTTCTTGGCAAAAGCTGTGTGAAAAACGTTAGGGCTACTCTCCCCTTCATTTTCCCAAATCTTTCAAAAACCACTGGTCACTGCCACTTCTACAGAACTTGTGCATTCTGCTGGAAACCTACACACTGGTAATCCGTGAAAATTTCTGGAGCGCAGCTTGTATTTTGTCAATGAGTTTAAGGAGATCAGTTACACTGCAAATCACTTGCTGCATCCATCTTCCCTAATTGTCTTGAACTGCAGGAGAAATGGACCATTTCAAACTGATCAAATCCTCAACATTCTCTCTTTGCTATTTCATTCAACCCCAACTTAGCCTCCAGTCACAGTTAAAAACAACACTCTTTGAAAAAAATCACATCAGACAATGGATGGTCACTGAGAAATGGATGCAACAGCATGAAAGAATTATTCACCTGCTAATTGAGTGGTTAAACATAACTACACAGTAGAACATAATAAAACACCACCAAGACATAAGTGCAAGCAAACAAGGAAATTAACTCTGGGTACTTACTTTAGAGAATGATTATAGACTAACTGCCCACAGTGAAAGCAATTGTAGGAAGGAAGGTAGTAAAATTCAAGTCATGCAAAACTCTGCTTTAAGCACGTTATGATCCTAAATTTCTACAGAATATCTTTATTTGGCTGCACCATTATGACTTGTAAAAGTCATGCTTCATCTTAAACTTACTCAGTACAAACCAGGTTTAGACCTTCTTAATGCCATGTAGGTAGTGTAAGAAAACTATCAGGAATAGATTTATTCCAGTAAAAGAAGGACCAGCATAGTTTAATAGGACAGGAAAGCAAGTCAATACATTACCATCATGAGTATCAAGGTGCAGAAAATAAAGATTTGTTTAAGACAGGAGACAAACATCTTCACAGTGAAACTACTTTTTGTGAGCACCAGTTAAACTTTGGTTCAAAGCAAATCCATACCCATTTCAGATTAGAATAGCTAATTTTTAAAACTCCTCCAGTCAACCCTTCTGAGAGTCACTGCCTGCCTTCAAGTATACTTCTTTGAGCAGCTAACTCCAAAAAGTTTAAAGGATGCTGCTTCAAAAGAGGTTTTAGAGAATTTCAAAACAAATTGTATCTGATATTCTTGACTATTTTTAAACAAACCAACCAAATCCATTTACTTAGATGACAAATTCAACCCCTAATTAGGGAAACACCTGGAAAGAACACTGCCATAAGAAATTTCAACTGGATACAAGAACCCCTGTAAATTCTTGTTTTGCTACAGCAGGAAGTAAAGATGGGGAAAAGTCATTCTTCAGCATCACATCCTAATTAAAAAGAGAATTTTAGCATGCTTACAGTCTTGTCGTCCAATTGGTTGATTGCTTTCAAAAACAGAACTAGCAGAAATCATCCTATAAAACTTCTGCAATTTAACTGCTCTCAAACTGAACACTTCACAAAAAAGCAACCAACCCACAACCAAAATAAAACAACAAATCACACAAAACCCCCCCCACACCACACACAACCACCACCACTCCAGTAAATAAAATAATCCTTAACAAAACAGTAAGTAGAGGATGACTGAGGTCACAGTCACTTTGATAACACCTAATGAACGCTTATGCCACCATGTCTGAAGCGTTAAGTAGCATCTCTTCAAGGAAGCTACTACAGTGTCTGTCCCTCTTCATAAAGAGCAGTGGGAAGTCATTCACATCACAGTTTGCCTATCTCCAACAGCAATAGGGATGGCACTTTTCAAAGGTGTCAAGCTAGCACTCGACTAGCAAGTCATAGAAGTCACTTCACGTAGTCAAATATCTAAATTGCAACAGCAAATAGATGAAAAACCATTAATAAATAGCCAGTTCACAAAATAGAACCATTACCAGTTGCACACTATCAGAACTCTTAGTTCAAGGAAAAAACCAACATCAAAACCAACCCCAAACAAATCCCGCTATTTTCACAGTTGGCTAACTCATGTGATTTTCTGTGAAATATGTTGGCTTCCCTCATGTACTGCATAGGTATTAACAATTTAAGTAAGCTATGTCTCCTGTGTAGAAAGGATCAAACAATTCAGAAAGTCTGCTTTCTGGAAGATGTCATAAAATCACAAAGGGTGTGGCTGAAATACCATTTGTCCCCAAAACTGAATTAACTGTATCTGAAAACTTCACAGTAGACACTCTGCTCTTCAAACCTTCAACTAAATGAAATCTCAATTTTTCATCTCAGAATTTTTTTCTATTGCACTACTGTTCCAATAAGAAAGTTCGTTCCAGTGTTTGACCAGATTTTCCACCATAGGCAACAGAAGTTCCAAGTCTGTAAACTTAAAAATACAAGAAAACACTAAAGTTTCTTTCCTGATAATCTCTTCCTTTCCTGACATTCAAGGCAGGAATAATCCTAGCACCAGTGAAGCAATTTAAGTTTTGCTTTGCATTTCAAGAGAGTGAGAACATTACTAGCTGTTTTTTCATTAAAACACACTTGTAATAGTTGATCCTTCTATCCCTTTGGAAATACTAAAAGTATCATCTTGTCTCTTCATAAAACTTGTTATTTTTATTTTCCTTCTAATTTTACCTACTGCACCACCCTTTTCTGCATATAACATAGCAGGCACATGAGGATTCTCACCCTCAGTCCATCGCCCCTTTACAACTCCTGTCAACATCTTGAGCTCCATCTTTCTCTATTTCCTCTTTTTGATAGTTTTTGTGGGCTTTTTGTAGAATTACAGAATAACTTAGGTTGAAAAAGACCTTTAAGATCATTGAGTCCAACAGTTAATCTAATTCTACCAAGCCCACCACTATACCATGTCCTTAAGTGACACATCTATGAATCTTTTTAATACTTCCAGGATTGGTGGCTCCACCAGTTCCCTGGGCAGACTGTTCCAGAGTTTGACAACATTTTCAGTGAAGAAAATTTTCCTAATATTTAACATAAACCTTTCCTGGCACAAAAACAAGAGTTTTCCTGACCATAGGGAATCCATATCAGCACCACTTGTCTGTCTAAGACCAGGCAAAGAGCCAATTACAAACCACATTAGTGTCAGAAACACATACAAAACCACACTGACAGGTACAAGTCCAGCACAGAGAAGGCTTAAGTTACAAGGCTTCTCCTGCAGACATCCATTTATTTTGAAAGTAGTTCAAATAACCTTGCAGCTACTATTCACTGTGTGTCCTCCTAAGGGAATTGGCACAGCATAGCTCATACTGATTTCACACCTCAGCTTTGTGTGAATCCTCCTCCTAGGGGTTCAGCAATCTGTGATTCAAGGCCTAGTTTTGACGCAGCAGAACTGTGTAACTTTGAATGAAACTTCTAAGGAAACTGCCAGCTTGCAAGAAAGCTGTGCAACAATTCTCAGACTAGAGCTATGATAGACAGAAATGGTAAATCTGCAGCTAGACATAAGATCCTTGAAAGATCCGAGGCTGTAAAGAGTTCAAGGACTCAAAAAAAAAAATTAAAAAAATAAAAAACCCAACAACAACCCACAAAAAGCTGTGGAAAAAAACCAGCAATACTGAGAATTAGTCTGTCCAAGGAACAACAGAAGTGAACTTTACCAAATAGCGATGACTGCCAGGCCAGCAATGGTGTCAGGATGAGTGTGACCACCCCTGGAGATCTGGGTTCCTCAGTGAAAGAACAATATGGACATATTGGAGAGACCAGAAAAGAGCCACAAGGATAATGAAGGGATGGGAGCACCTCACATAAGAGGAAGGAGAACTAGGACTGTTCAACCTTGAGAACAGAAAGCTCAGGGGGGGAAATTACTGACATAAACAAATACGTGAAGAGAGGGCACACAGAGCATGGAGCTGGCCTCTTTCCAGTCATGCCCACTGACTAGATCAGACGTGATGGGCAAAACATGAAACACAGTGGTTCCTTCTGAAGATCAGAAAGCCCCTTCTGCACTGTGAGGGTGACCAAGCACTGGCACAAGTTGCCCAGGGAAGTTGCAGTTTCCCTCACTAGAGAAATTCAGAAACCACTTAGACACAGTTCTGGGTGACTGGCTCTGAGTGGACATGCTTGAAAATGGGAATTGGACCAAATGACTTCCAGAGGTGCCTCCCAACCTCAGCTATCCTATGAGGCTGTGAAGCAGGTGTCTTACCTAGAAGTGGTATGTCAGTGCTTCCCCTGGTTGCTAGTCACCTACCACACTTCTCAGTCAGTAAATTACAGTTCTTAAATTATGTATATCTTACTTTCATAGTCTCTTCATTCACAGTAAAAGGTGAACAAAGTGGCCACGGGAACATTACAGATAAATGTGTTAGCTCCTCCCCACAGGGATGGTTAACAGGAGCTCCATCTAATAGAATCCACGCTGCCAACCAAATTCACTGAATAGTTCATAAAATTCTATGGTTATGAATGCACTGATGAAATCAGAAAGTTCATAATAAGTCCCCACGAACTAGACATTTTAGCTTTGAGTGCAAAAACTGAAATATCATTTCCCTTACTAGTCCATGGAAAACATTTAAGAATTAATCACCTGAAGAGTACTTTTCCAATTAACTTATCCTTGCAATCTATTTTATTTAATGTTGCAGGTTTTATTACATAGTGTTTGGAGTTGATGGGGAAGCATTGCATAAGCTTATTTAGGTATCTCTTCCTTGAGTTTGCAGTTGAACATAATTCAAATAGGACTATTAAAATTCAACACACACAAAAAATATTTTCTAATATAATCAGTCATTTTCATATCATTATTTCTTAAAATAATTAGAGAAGCAAGACAATATTTAATTCAATACTAAGGGATAATCTCATAAAAATATTTAAACATTTCGTGCTTTTTTGTGTATACCTTATTTTAAATCAGCCATTCATTACAAATCTATGATCAGAGATGAAGTTTTAGCCTCCTGTTTCTAATGATAAGCTGCATCTTGACATTTCAAACTGCAGTTAAAACCTGCATATAATGAACATTTATTCTGCTTCGTCTCCCAGTCCTTGATAGAGAGAGATACAAAGTATCTGAGCTTGTGAAGAAAAAGTGACTTTCAAACATAGATCACCAGTTTCTTCATTTCTGACTACTCTGCAATTCCAAACCAATTTTTTCTTTACGTGAGAAGATTTTGATGGATAGGAAAAGAAGGATTGACACTGTCATTTTTCCTATAAGTTGCACTTAATCTTTTAAGATATAAAAACTAAACTAACAGAAATATTTATTTGGAATCTCTAGCAAAGTTAGCATGACTGCTTATGTCACAAAGAGAAGCAAAATTACAATTTCAGATAGTTAGGCACCACTTAACCTAGGTGAAGAGCCAAAAGGACTTTCCCTAAATTCAGAGATTATTACAGGTGCCTTAAAGGTTTCTGCTTGATCTTGCTTCACTTGACTGTGGCCACCTCCAGCATGTACTGTCATCCCCAACATAAAGAGCTGACATTGTATTTTATACATCTGCAAATTCACACACACACACACAAAAATTTCAAAATTCAACTTTAGTACAGCAATTTTTTTCAGTTTTTTCTATGCAAGTGAAGCTGGGTCTCAATCCAGATCTTTAACGCAAGCTTAAGACTGAAAGCTTTCTCTGAGTTCATAAAAAACATCCCCAAGCAGTTACAAGCTGCCTGCAATCCCTCACAGAGGACTGGACCCTACTTAGAACATTCTGACAGGCAGGCTATTCCAATTTTCTATTTTCCCTTCCCTTACTTCTCCTTCATCTACACACTCATTCCAAATAAATAATTTCATAGATTTTTACGGATTTTCTTTTCTTCCTCCTTTCTTTGATCACTATGCAAAGATGAGCCTGTCTGGTCAAATGTCTGGCAGGATCCCCAAGTCATTTTCTGTCTTTTTCAGTGAACTTTAATGATCCCATAAAAATTGGACCATAAATTAAAAGCCAAGTAAAAGCATCTGCTTTTATCAACACATGATGTACCAAGGCACCATTTGCACCAGGAGTATATGGATGATGTGCAATTCCATCAGCTCACAAATGCAATGGTAACAGCAGCAGCAATTAGTGTAAAACCAAATAAGAAACAGCTGTCTACATTACTTAGCACACTGTTAGCTGCAGGTTATTCATTTGTCCACATTTCTGAGGATTTTACTGGCAATGACTTCAAAGAGCCAGTCACAGTCCTCACATAATTGTACACACATTACCTTACTGCAGATATTATAAAAGATATTTTTAATTCAACAAGCCAGTTCTGCACTTTTCAACATATTCAGTTGATTTTGGCAGAGTTCTAGATGACAACTAACATTAGCAATCCTAGTCTTCACATTATGCTGAGCCACAGTGGCAAGCATTACTAAAGACAGCAATCTTGCCAGAAGGCTCTAGTCAACATAATGCAAAAGGAGAAATTTTCTCAAGTAAACAGTCAAAAAAAGAGTCAGAAATTAATTCTGGGACTGCCCCTGTCCAAGCTGCACCCCACAGCCAAATTATTGGCTTTTTCCACCTGTGAGAAGAGTGTGTCTTGCCCTCTCCAGATGCACAGTGAATGTCTACTTTGCTGCCTGATGACTTGTAATCCAAGTAACTTTAAGTGATCAGTTCACAGGAGGAAATTGCAGAAGGCAGTAGATTAAAAAATTATGGATTATCTGCCTAAGCAGCTCCCCAGTTCAGTCTTTTACACCAAAATTTCTTACTTAGGGCACACCTGCTTCTCATTTGCCCCTGCTCAACTAAAGGGAATCTTACTGTGTACTACTCCAAGTCTTTGTAATAGCCACTCACTTCCAGGCTTTGCTGAGCCACTTTGCAGTCACTAGCAAATAACGCTGTGGGTACTCCTCGCTATGTCAATCACACATTATTGACAATAAATGAGGAATCAAAGTCACACAGCCAGGAATCACTGCTTTGGCCACGAAAGGTTGGTCTAGCCAAGAATCCTCTTAGTGCCCCACCCCGAGGTGCTTCCTGCACTGCCTTCAGTCAAGCTACCAAAGAAGCTGGCAGACATTTCGTTTCCAGCTTTGGAGGGCCTGGGCTGGCAAAGTAGGAAAGGTTAGTGGAAACAACAGGGCAGGAGGAGGGCAGCGAGCTAAGTTAGGAGAGGAATCTCCTGCTCAGACCAGCTGCGACACGTAACGAGGCTCACAATTAAATAAAGGGCTTTGCTGTCGCAGGACACCATAGTATGATCCAGGTAAAGGAGGCGATCGCTGCGAACGGGAGGGTGCGCAGGATTTGCCTCAACAGGGGAGCGGCCCGGGTGGCTCGGGATGCGCGTCCCGCCTTGCACACCTCCGGGATCCCGCGGGGACGATGTCCCTCACCGGGGGAGCGGCCAGGGTGGCTCGGGATGCGCGTCCCGCCCCGCACACGCGCCGGGATCCCCGCAAGCTCCGCCGGTCCTCGGGCGCCCCCCGGCGGCTCCGCCCCGCCCGCCGGGACGGGAGCGCCGAGAGCGCCCAGACCCCCGGCCCCGCTCCCGGACCCCCGGCGTCACTGCCGGCCGCGGAGGTCGCGGGTGGGTTAATGGGACCAATACCGGGTCGGTACCGGCGCTTCCATACTTAGCGCTGGTCCCGCGTATGGGATCAGCTAACTGGGACTGACACAAAAACATCATCATTGGGCAAATCCCACCGTCTCTGCAAGCCGCGGGTGGAACTGCCAAGGCAGTTTGCTTGGACACACCCTTCACATCATCATTTTCTTAAGGAAATCAATGGGAATTGGGTCATTTACTGCATCAATTTTCTCTCAACCTTTGAGTATCAGAGCGAAAGGGAGAAGTATTGCTAAAATTTCCCGGTAAAGCGACTTGCAATGTAACGTTTTCATTCCTATCTGTAGCATGTACAGTCCCACTCCTGGTTAATTTTTGCTGTCTGGATGGTCTCCAAACACCTGCCCTGAAATTCACTCCAAGCGCTGCACTCAGCTGCAGCAGAAGCTGTAGGTATACTTTTTCTGCACCCTCACAGCTGTGATTCAGCAAAGCATTCCAGCTTATTCACCAAAACACTTGGGCATGTGCTAGTTTTTAAGCATGCATGTAGCTCCCCTTATCTCTGTGTAGCTTTTTGCTAGGCCACAAATGCCACTTTCAGACCTACGTTTCTCTGAGAATCCAGGCTGTTTGGGGACTGCATGCCACTTGGAAGAATGTGTCCCGAGTCAAAGTTAGATGGCAATTTCACAGCTGTGTAGCACTTGCAGCAAAAAAGGGCAAGCAGGAGCAAATTAACACAGCTTCATTTGCTTAAAGACAGCAACTACAGTTGGCTGAATAATGGGAGACAACATGAGGGTCTTTAGAGACTCAAATGTGAATTTAAACTGAATAAAAACCTCTCTCTCCAACAGCTAGCATAGTTGGCAACTGCACCAGCAAAGGACGCTTCAGTTCCAAGGGCAGACAAAAGCAGAATTTCTCAGAACAGCTACTTTGCAGGTTTTGCTGCCAGGCATCTTGCAAAAAGATTGAAAACACTTAGCCAACCTAAAGTTTTACACTGCTGTTTTTAGGAGCAAAAATGTACTTAAACTTTTGAGTCACAAATGTTTAAATCCCAAGTTAGAATTTTCACATCAGCCTCAGCACAGCTCTTTGTAGGCATGTAGCCTTCATCCTCCAGTTAGAACTTCCTGCTTACCTAAAGTCACCTTTCCAATGAGATACACTACAGCGGGTGATATTAAATTTTAGATTGGATATTTATGCGAAGTGTTGCTGACTAATGGTTGCACAGGAACCATAATGCTGACCACTGGCTATCTCATTCAAATTTCACCACTCTGACCATCCATTAACAGAGTGTTGTTTTTTTGCATGGAGTCTAATAGAGATTTTTAAACATTAAAATAATAAACCCAGGAAAAGGGAAGCTATGACAGCATAATAAAATACCAATGCCTACCAAATACCATGTGCATGCAAAGAGATAGAAAGGAATGTAATAGAAAAACACTTCAAACTTGGAATGTTGTCAGCCAACCATTGAATGCAATACCTAGAAAGAGATGTTCAAACAATCTATAGCAAACAAGCCAGATCGAACTGCCAGCCTAGACCTTTTACAATCTGGCCTCAATGTTTTGCTCTTTCCAACTCAGCAAGACACTTAATCTCTTCATATCCATGATACTTTTTTAGCCCACCTTGTAAAGACAAATCAACACTTGTGATATGTAAGTGATAGCTGCCGTAAAAAAGTCTCCTTTAAACCAGGACTGAACATGGAACACCACAATGTGCATGCCTTTAGATTCTCTGTGTATGGAGAGCTCCAGGCTTTGGCACACTGTTAAGAAGATAGCTTCTTCTGTTCAAGGTGCATATATCCAATCTCTTGAGCAGAATTAGCTCACCATAATTCACCTTACTTCAGTGTTTCAAACTGGGGTATGTTTAAGCACCCTGGTTTAGAACAATATCTGCCCAGAGATTAGGAGATAGACAGTTAAGCATAATAGTTCAGTTGAATGCTGGCTACTGAGCTACACAAAATGGTAATGCTCTTTACGTGCATATTAAGGATCTCCTTTTGAAAGTTGTTAACAGCTTTCTTGAATATTTTTAACTTTAGTGATACACAATTTGTTTTCCATTCTCCTACCTGTGGAAAGCTGTTCATCACACACCCGAGTTTTTTCCACACACTTATCCTTAAAGATATTAGGTATCCAACCTCCAATGAGGTTAGCAATACCAACACATGTACCTGCAGACACTGAATTTACATGCAACGGATTCGTACTGGATTGTGGTCTCAGTCTGGGAACACCAGTACGGAATACCAAAGCTAACAGAGGTTATGCCCTGCTACAGAAACACTCCCTATTCTTTTAAATGGAAATGCAATTGTCCCAAACATAGCAAACACACCTGTCCCACTAAAGACTATTTTAAGGCGATTTGAAGCTTTCCAGAAATGTGCATCTGAACTCCACAGACCACAGTACAATACCTTTTCCTCACTTGAATAGCTAGATGGATCAGAACTACACCACCTGAAATTTCAAGGAACCAAGAACAAACTTGAGAAGTGCCATCCCAAAGGAGTTTTTCCTCATCTAAAAGTAGTTAGAACCCCAAAGAAAAATGTTGGGTTTTGTTTGTTCCACCGTCCCCAAGTCTAGTCCTCTGTTGTTGCTACTTGAAGAGCAAAAAAGTTTCTGTTTTATTTTACCTATTTCCTGCTGTTAAAAAAAAAAAAAAAAAAAAAAAAAAAAAAAAATTTAAAAAAAAATCTTTAATTGCGAAAAAAANAAAAACTAATTTTTAAATTGTTTTTGTCTTTAAAAAAAAAAAAAAAAAAAGGCAATTTGACAAAAACTCTTGCAGTTGCAGCAAGAAGAAAAGTTCCACAACCAAGTGACTGGATTCTATAAACTGCTTACTGTCAGGTATTTCAGCAGCATAGAAAAAACAGAACAGCAGTAACTGAATAGTCAGCTCACATGTGTGGAAATTGCAACCTCCAAGCTATTCTGGGAGCAATGCTCTGTTTTCTGTAACATTTCTGCATAATCACACCACAAAGCATGCACTTTGCTGGAGAGACTATAATTGCATGCATGTCTGCACACCTTCTCTTACAGCTGAGTCCCTGATTATCAAACAGAGCATCTGATGCTCAACTGCAACACAAGTGAAATAAAACACCTTCAGGATGAAAACAGTTAACCTGGCACTGCCAGCAAAACACATGGAGCATTTCTAAATTGCAGTCGCTATCTCTCCAAAGGATGTCACCAGCTTCCCTATCGTAAACGTACACAACACGTTTACTCTTCTTTAAGGCAGGTAAAAGAGTCCTCCCACTACCTTGTACGCGTCGAGCAGAGAGGGCTTAAAGCAGAGAAATGAAACAAATTTGACTTGAAAGTACTTCAGCTGGACCAGTGAAAACAAGACCCAGTTGCAAAGTTACCTAACTGAGCCCGTACTGCACAACTACAGCCAGTTGTGTAACAAACCTCAGGACAATTTTGCGGCTCTTAATCAGGCAAAACTCCCCGCTGATTTCCACGAGGGAGCTCTAATCAATCAAAAGCTCTGAGACCTGATTCCGGTTTTCTCCTTTTTAATGAAAAGGTTTATTTTGAGCTATGAGAACATCAGATTATGTGAACTCGGCAAACCCAGAGTGCTCACTTTAATGGCATAAGGAATTCGTCCTATATTTTAACCTAACAACTGTATTTGGGAGTGTACAGGAAAACAACACCTGACCTGACATAGATGATTTCACAAATAACGGACCTGTTCTCCTGCCAGGTAAAAGAAAAGATGAAACAGATAGAGGGAGATCCGCGGCTCTTTAAGTACATTCCATCCCCTTTAGGCGAACGGGGAAGACCAGCGTCCCCGCCCGGGTTCCTCCCTGAAGTTGCGCCGCTCCCCGCGGCAGCCGGGAAGAGAATCCCCCTGCGATCCGCCCGCAAGTGACCGGCGGGGGTCCCGCGAGCATCCCGAAACCGCGCCGGGAAGACCCTGTCGGGAAAACCCTGCCGGAGCCGCGGCACCGAGGGTCGGAGGGAGGCGGGCGGGATGCGAGGAGCCCGCTCCACGTGCGCCCCCTCCGCACCGCCGGCCGGGGCGACAGANGGCCGAGCCGGAGGCGCCGAGCCCCAGCAGCGCCCCCTGCGGGGAGCACCGGGCACCGACGGGCGCTGGGCGTGCTCCGGGGCTCCCGGGCATCCTCTGACCTCCCTGTGGGGAGCACCGAGATCTTCTCGAGAGCCCTTTCAGCACACCCGGGCAGGAGATGCACTTGTACTTTGCTTGTACTGATGAGGGGCCGCCAGTAAGGGGCTAAGTCCAACCAGTGTTTCCAGTGACTTAAACATTGTGGTAGATTCGGGCTGTAACAGCCACATGCCGGCAGAATTGAAAATGCATCGGGGCCCACAAGGTAAGGAGGCAGCAGTGCCAGCCTGAGAGAGTGAAAAAAGCTTGGATGGCTGGATGGCAGCTGTGGGACCATTGCTTCTCCTGGCATCGGGGCTCTTGCTGACTCTGCAGTGCCTCCCTAAATGTCCTAACAGGGAGAAGGGATAGGATGGCCCCAACTAAGGAAAAAGAGAGCTCTTACAGTTAAAACACAGCATAAGGAATTGGGTTATCAGGATTCACCGTTTGACTTTGTCCACCCGTGGCAGCCACTCAGTTCTTGATCTACTGAGCAACTGTGGTGATGCTGAAGTGAGTTCTTGTTAAAAGTTTGG
This sequence comes from Illadopsis cleaveri, assembly GCA_013399915.1. NCBI lineage: Eukaryota > Metazoa > Chordata > Aves > Passeriformes > Timaliidae > Illadopsis > Illadopsis cleaveri. The sequence continues at coordinate 187,249 of VXBB01005517.1, read as the reverse complement.
CTGGCTTCCCAGAAATCCTCAAATTATGCAGGGAATTGGATTCATACATTTCAGTTAAACAAGGGCCCAAATATTTGCCGAATATGGCATCTTTGTGCCGTAGCTCCCCATCTCTGTTATCAAATCCCCCTCTCTACCTCACAAGAATCTGATGCAGACCTGTCTGAGACACAACGATTTCACAATGACAGAGCTCCTGAAGAATGTCCACTAAGAGATAGATGCTGAAGTTTCATTCCATTCTCCTCCAAAAAGGCATAAAGATATAAACAAAATATTTTGAAAAGAAGGTATCTCCAAGGATGCAATTTTTTCAGGAAAGGAAAGGAGTGAGAGACAGAAACAAGTCAGCGTGTGCTGTGAATTTGATGCCAGGTGTTTGCTGAGCTGGCAAACCCTGGAGTACTGCTCCTGACACTGTGAGGCGTGAAACACAGAACAGGCAGGCAAATACATTTGCTCGCCCAAACCAGGAACACTCATCACAAGTCTTCTGAATTAAAAATTTTAAGAGACACCTCTTGGGGTATAGATGAAGTCCTCTGTCAGAACCCCATGACTCTCTAATTTGAGACTTCAACATGATAATGATGCAAATGTTAAAACTATACATGGTAAACCTGACCTTTTTTCAAATTGCTGATAAAGTACAACAAAAAGCAGCATTTTACTGAGCATATTATGCAATAAATCCTGCTCAGTAATTTGTTCACAGCATCAAAATCAAAAGTCATTCTATTTATGCACTCACAGAAATGAACTTATATTACTTTTATGGTACAGCGAGAACTATACATCTAAACTCACCTAAATATAATAAACATTATGATTTCCCTTGTGTTTTCTGCTTACCTCTTCTCTGTTACTGTTTTTAAAGCTGTGATTTTTTTTTTCCTTATGTACCAATACTTAATAGCATAACCACAAAGGTAATCAAGTTCTCCAGGAAGCCAAGATTTCCCTTAATTTTACTTGTATCTCACAAGTCTTTAGCTTAATAGCAGCAGGACCATATTGCACAGATATACATAGGTGAAGCTTCTAGGGAAAATCTGTGAATTAATACAAAGGCAGGTTGTGCTGTCCCAGAACAACTGCTGGGCAGGGCTGCTTGGCTCACAGACTCTGCATGCTGTGTCATGGCTGGGAGCTGTGACAGCACACTGGCACTGCTTCCTGCTAGTGGGTCACAGCCTCTTGCACACCAGGATGCTGGATGTTGTGCTTGGCTCTCCAGAAAACAGCCAGAAACACAGGATGCCCTGCACGAATAAGGGAGACCTCATGCATCTGTGGCTTTGGCAGGACTTTCACAGAACATATTTGTGGTCTAGCTGTAGGCTGGAGCCTGCCACTGGGGTCACCGGCTGTAGGGGGCTGTGAGAAGGAGCAGGGTCTAACCTCCATCTGTGTTTGTCTGAGTCCAGATGAACACGAAGTGGGAGCTTTCTGTTCTCTATCTTACACTTCAGCATTAAAATAATACTTCCCATTCGGAGGCACAGATCCAATAAGGGCTTTGAATATCACCCTGTAGTTATGTGCCCACACAACCACATGCCTTGACGTCCCCTCTGCTTGCTAATATTACAGGCTTGTATTGCTAAATCACCCTTAAAAGGGCAGAGAGTTGCTGTAAATTAGGACAGAACTGCTGAAAGTACCTGAGTCCTCCTGCGGGTGGCATCAGAATGTCTTCGGTGGACCAAGGCGTGCAGAGGAAAGAGCAGAGGGATGATACTCCTGCTTGCCAACCACCAGAATCGTTACAGTGCGAGTGCTGCTAAGAAGTTCACATAAATCAGCAGATCTTTAAATTAAAAGGATGATTTAAAGTAGTAATAATTAACATCACTCCATCAGCCCTTTCAATTCTGACAAAGAAACCTTTATTAAACCTGGCAGCCAAGCTCTGTACAGGTTACATTTATCAGAAGAGGGGGATGCACATGCATGGTTTAAACTCTCAGCTTCTACAGCTTCAGCAAGATGGGAACTTTATCACCAAAAAAAGTAGTTTCATACTTTTTCATGTAAGCCTCAAAGAGTCAGTCACAAATTGATGAACACAAATAACCACAGTTGCCCAACAGGACACAGAAGGTTTAAGTGTACCCAGGATAACAAAGGCTACAGAGGCAACCAGGGCAGGGTTGTTCAGTGTTTTTAAACTGTTGTGTTACAATTGTCATGCTTGTTTCTGGTACCTATACAAATTAAGAAAGACCCTGTCCCATTGGGACAGGTCAGTGCATCCTCCCAAGCCAATATACATTTTGGAAACATTCAAGTGCTATGGGTCTAACTTCTGAGGACATGACAGCCTTATCTGCAGAGTATCTTGTGCTCATTTTAGAATACATTTTTCATAATTTGATCATGTCTTGTACTGTTCAGTTGCCCATATGACTAAATTGCACTGCCTGAGACCATAATCACAACAAACATTAGTCAAGTTCCCAGCAACCACCATCAGTTGTAAAAGCATGACCTTCAAAAACATATCAGAAAGAATATTTCTTTTTTGTCTCTTTTTTTTTTCTTCCTCTGCTTTAAAAGCATTTTAGATAATCTAAGTTAGTGTTTGTTGCCCTTGCAAAGCATTGATCTGTTCACCTGATATTTACATCTGACTTTCTTGCCAGAAAATGTGATTTTGCTTAAGAACTTCATTGACGCTGTTGCTTGCAAAAGGCCTGGATTAATTTCATTAGAGACTGAATATTTGATCTCTACAACAATGAGTAAGGTGGCACCCTTTTGTTTATTAAAGTTTATGTATGTGAAAGAAGTCTGAAGTTCAAATCATCTGCCTTCTGAAAAACTGGGTTCTTTCAGGGTATTTCCAAGAAAAGAAATCCCATATGTTGCCCTAAAACTCATCTCTGATTTGTACTGATAGACGATCAAGTCCAGTTTACCATTTCCTTCCATTAATTTGTTCTTAACAAAGTTAAGATCGAAAACAAAGCAAGATTTGTTCTCATGAGATTTAGAGTTATGAGTCTGTGTGTACAATAGTCATCACAGAGAATGAGTGGGTTTTTTCTTGTCAGCAGTGATGCTATTCTTAGTTTTGTATGTGGTCCTTATGTGTGTCATAGATAGGCACAATAGATACACATTGGCAGCTTTGATCATATTAAGAGATGGGCTGATCTCCCAGTCCAGGAAATTATCCTAAAACGCTCATCATCTTGGCAGCAGAATTTTAACCAACAGTTCCCAAGAGCCTCTGCCAGCACACTGTTGCCTTGAGAGGATTCAGATCGACTAAACATATTAGAGGAAATGAGAAAGATGCAGGAATTATATATTAAAAAATCTAAACCCACAACAACAACAAAATCTACTTGGGCTATAGCTATAACTTTGTATCCCAAGGGTTTTAGAAATCATTCAGGCAGTTGTGTGATGTGTGGCACTATCTCAACCCTCACACTGGACTCTTTTGGCTTCAATCCATAATCACCCTGTGGTCCCTTAGCACAGCTTTGTAGCACCAAATAGCAATAAAGCTGGCACCATTGCTGACACTAGGATGTGGTATTGAGCAGTGTGACAAGACAAAGTACACATTAGCCTGAAGGCAGGGCTGTGCTTCGTAGCAAAAGAAAGCTAAATGGTACAATCTCTTGCTGCCTGCCACTGCTGAGTCACGGTCACTCATGCCATGGCATGACTGTGAGGAGCCTGAGTGGTGTCCAGCAGCTTCCATGAAACAAGAGGTATCCCAAGCAAGACAATCATAAGCAATAATTGATGCAGAAATTGATTCCGGTGACTTTTCAAGACTGTATTACCTTCAGTGTCACCTGCTGAACTATCTGACATCTCTGGGAACTGACACCAAGTGAAAGAATGTGAAAAAGACAAAGATATATTTGTTTCTCTAAAAGATTCCCTTCTTGAAGAAAATTATTTTAAAAGGAAAAACAAATCAAAGAAAGTGATAAGGGTTGAAGATTCTGAGGCACACCGAATCACCTCACCTTTACCTACCCAGCTTGCTAGGGGAACCTCATGCCATTTTGCCATGGGTGGTACTATTTCCCCTTCCCCAGTGTATTCCTCCCTTTTGTGCAATCTCACAGCCCTGCTTAGTGACATCAAATTGATCAACAGAGAAAATGTAAGAATAATCCTACCTCCAAGTAAAAACATTTGTCACTACCCAAAACTTAAAAAAGGAAAATTGAATCCTCCCTCATCCTCTCAAAAAAAGTCACAGGGGATTTCTCATGGCTGGTGACAGTGACCATCAGTGATGCTAGAGAGCATCCTGTAGCAATGCAATGCAAATGTAAATGAAGTGCAATGTGAAGCTTTATGGCAATTGTGTTTCCACCTGTGGGGTTTAGGTGTACAGTTCTACTGATTTCAGTACCCACCTGTGTGGTTCTGGCTTTACTTGCTGGTTAACGTTTGAAGAGCCATGTAGCTCAGCAGAAATCAGACTAAGCAGCCAACCATTCACTCTGCACAACTTGCAGGATTTGTGGCCATGTTCAGACTTAGTACTCCCTAAAACAAAGGAGTCCATTACAGAAGGGGACCTGTACTTCTCTATAGGCTCTGTAATGATAGTCAAAACACATTCAGCTTCAGCTACTGCACATTGCAGATAGACAATGTTAAGGACTTGACTTACTGCAAGTCCCATAGTGCCACACCTCCCATATTTTATGAGTCTCCATGTCATCACAAGTAGTTAGGGGAAGCTGTTCCTCCCTGTCACTATGGGATTGTGATTTTGGCTCCATTTACCCCTACATGGATTTTCAAGCTCAATACAGGCAGCGAAAACAGTCTTTCACTGGCCAATGGTGTGGTGATGCAAAACCTATCCAACAAGTGTGATGCTGTCATTGGTAACATGGAAAACTGACATTGGTCAGGGTGCCATAACCAAACTTACACATTGTGGAAAGGGATGAAGGATAGGAGTTCACACTGTGCAGAAGGAAGTTGTTTGCAAGCTTTTTGGTCATGTCTGAATTTAATGTGGGGGAATTTTAAAGCCAGTTTAAAATGTAATCTAGCTGGCTAAATATTGTGGAAAAATGAAGACAGATCACAGCATCTAGACAGAGATACAATGTTTTAAACTGGTATTGCATTATTGAATAAAGTTTTCCTTATAGCAATGGTGAAAATGGGAAGAATTATAGTAGGACTTATGTAATGTACTTTAGTGATAATTTTGTAAGGATATGTTAATATATCAACACCTTTTTCTCTTACCAGCCTTTTCTGTGTTTTGGCAGCCCATAATATTTTTTCTGTGCCCCCCCTTTACCACCAGAGCAGAGCTGAGCTGAGAATGAGAAAAGTTTCCAACCTAAACCAAACTGAGAATAATTGGCCCATCATAACCTTTTTTCTGAATGAAACATGACATTTCACCTAGAAATAAAGATTTAGTTTAGTGTGGTTTTTTGGTCCATTCGTTAATACAAGGTAAAGATTACACTTTGGTCATGCTGTTGCCAACATGTGCTTGGCCATTTGCCATTCTGGCTGTTTGTGGACAGATTTTTACTGTGTAACGTGCATTTCTATCACTCTGTCAAATAGCAATTGACTATGCCAGCCTCATGCTGTTTTCCTTGGAATGAGAAACTCTAAAGCTTGTTTGACAGTAAGAGCCTGTCGCTTTCTCTCAACAATAGTCTGATAGAGAAAAAGCATCTTTTGTTACAAATGGTTTGCTTAAAAACACCCAGCTCCTTTTGTACTGAAGTTTCACACACAGCAAGAGACTATCTGTGTTTCAGTAATAAAATGTCTCTACTATCAAGGTCAGAGGTGGGTTTTTGCCAGGTACCATGGTTCCTGGCAACACTTAAAGCCCCGATAGCACAGAAGATATTTAATATCCCTTATTCCCTGTATCCTGCAGATGGTGATTTTTATTGGCTTTTATGAGAATATGAATGAGGAGGTACTGTACCAAATGGGAATTTACCAATAAAAGTACATTTAAAGCCCTTAAATAGCTTGTTATCGTCACCATTTAAAGACATCACTAAGCGTTCTCTATAATAAGGTAATACTATATGAAGGTAAAATTCAGTTTTTCACCATCACAACAGAAAATTCCTCTTCACATATCCTCTTGGTGTCCTCTTAGCAAGAAACAGAGGAAAAACGTTATTTCAGTATATTCTGATGCAAAGCCAAGACTCCTAATTGCTCTGCACAGCTTTTAATAGAAAAAGGGAACACCTTAATGCAGTTGACGATTTCCAGTTTCATTAAGATTCTTTAGTATTTCACCACAGAAAATAAAAATTAACTTATCTAACTTGTTCCTACATGCTCTTAGTATTTTATTATTTTTATTATTTTAAACATCAAAAACAGCTTTTCTAGGCCAAACTGACCTCTAGCGCAACTCTCTTCCAGTCATGCCATTAAGCAATGCCATCTTTTTAGCAGTAATGATTATGGAAACCATTGTTTCCATCTTGCTATGGAAAGCCAGTTGTGATGTCCAGGGCAAACAAAGACAGGCCATGAAGATGGGACTCAGAACAGGAAAAGATTTGGCTTCACACTGGAAGAGAAGGAAGAATATCCTGCAGTATTTTCTCTTTTTCATTGTCAAATTTAGAAAGCCTTTGAGATTCCCTGTAAAGCAGCTGGGGACAAAAGTAGAGAAGAATATAATTTTACCCTCAACCCTTGCAACTAGCAAATCAGAAGTAAAATCACTGACGGCTGGCAGGGAGAATTCACAGACTAGTCACAATGACATGATTTCCTGCTTCTTTCAGTAGCTGACCCAGAAGCAACTACAGCCTGGTTCTCATATCTGTATTGTGCACTGGTATTAGTCTGGTCATTTGAAGTGTTATTATTATATGTAGCTGCTTCAGCTCTTTCCCCCTCACTTTTTAAAGGGACTGCAGGTGTCCTGGACCAGGTAGGAGAAGGCAGACTTCCAATGAAGAGCTTGCCAAATGGGCAGCTTCAGGAGCTCATAGATAAATGCATTTAGAAGGAGTTATACGAGAAATTCAAGACTAATGAAAAATTGATTTTCTCTCTCTTAAAGTATCAGATTTAATTCTGCTAAACTGGAGGTTCAAGTTTTATAATTGCAGAAGCTGGCCTGGACACCAGCTCCACTTCTGCCAAGCATAATTGGGTAAAATTAATTGCTGAAGCCAGGGATCCCAGCTGAAACTGAAGCCCCCTCTGTTGGGGCTTTATAGGAATAAAATAAGCAGCTTGTGCCTAAGAAGATGACTAGAGAAGGTGGACGTGAGAGGGAAAACAGTAGCACAGATTAAAAACGTGAAAGAATTTGTTAACAAACCAGTGTCAGAGTCAACAGTAGACTCATAACTTCTGATAATAACCTTCCCAGATCAGCACCTGGAGTGCAAAAACTCCACAAATAATGAAATGGTCTCAACTCACCCAGAGGTTTTGATCCTAGGGAAGTATTTACTATTAAGCAGCTGTTCCTTATTCAAGAAAAAGATAAACTTTACATTTTGAAGTGTATAGTGATCCCAGTGAACATTTCAGGCAATATGAGCAACCTGGCTTGGGATAAGCCCCAGATTTTCAGAAGAGAGACAGAGAATTACCAAAAAAATGTGTGTGTGCACAACATATTTTCCACAATTGGTTAGTAAGAACTGTAGCAAGGGCAGGGTGAGGAGGTGTCAGATGTTAACAGAGAGGCCTGAACCATTCTGCCAGTTGTTCTGGCTAGTGCTAAGAGAAAGAATTAACACAGTGACAAGGGTTGAAAAGGCCTTCAGGGATGATGAAAATATACAATAAAAACCTTTTACACAAAAAGATGCTTGAAATATGTTATTTGCAGTTATTTTAACTACTAAGATGTGAAACAGGATGCAGACCATTTTCTCTCGTTTCTGCTCTCCTAGCAACAGAATAAGTGTTTTAACAAGTGTGAGCCACAGAAATTCAACCAGAAAATAAGTGAAAGCTGAGCGAAACAAGAATATGGTGATCCTTACAGGGAGATTCCTGCCTTGTCAGACTACAAGGATGAATTTAATGCAGGATTTGATAGTGATCAGCCACAGCAAATCACATGACAAGACAAGGACTTGAAAAAAACCCACCCATATTTTTAACTGCATTTTTTAGAACTTATGACTATTTAAAAATCTACCTGTTTAAGAGTGCAACTTTTCATACAGCTCAGCAAATCCCAAACCCTCTCTGCTAAGATTAGGAAGAAATTCTGCCTATGCACAGGTTATTCTACATTAATCACCTGCCCACCACAGCAACAGTAGCCTTCACAAAGATAAGATGTCAGAACAAGATGAAGCATTGGTCTGATTCAGCATGAAAAGTTCTCACATGCTGGTACTTAAGGTTTTCCCCAAAGTGCTGACTTTTATCCTCACTGACTTTAGTTCATACACAAGTGTATTAAACAAAAAATAGAAAGATTGTCATCCTCCTTTCTGCTGTGCATGCATGTGGTTTTTTCAGCCTGTGACAGGGCTTCCAAAAATGAGGTCGGTGATATTTCAAAGTTTCAGCCATTTTGCGTCATAAATAAAAGGGTTGAGGAATCCTTAGATTTCCTACAGAAAGGTTTTCTTTTGTACTGTGACTAACACTGCTGAGCTGATATTTTTCTGCATATTTGCGGTGAATGGAGGTTAAAGGTAATGAGAAGAACTTCAAGGGCACTGTGATTTATACCCGAGTTTTAATGAGAACAAGTTATCTCCTGTTGTGTCCCTTTTCAACTTTTTTTTTTTAAGTTAACAAAATATTTCCAAGAATTTACCCCGATTGACCCGAACTATTAGCTGTGAAGACATTCAACTATCTGCTAAAATCATTTTTATATAGCGCCTTGCTTAAATCAAAAATGTTAGCTGAAGTTCTAATTCATGACCAAAGGGAAAGGACTCGTGCACATCTCTGCCTCAGAAGAGTTCTGATGGTCTATGTAGGAAGCCTGAAAAAAATCAGAAATTCATGTGTTTATCCTTTCTAGGATCCTTTTTTATTTTCTATGTGTGTGTCCTGCCTCTCTTCATGAATCTTACCTCTGACACGCCATTTGGACTTCCACTTTTTTGTTTTCTGTCTCTTTCCTCACCCTCCACCTAGAAACTCTTCCAGCTCTGTTTCACTAGCCTTAGGTTTGGGTTTATTTTCCTTTCTAGACAATATTCAGGACTATCAACATTATTATTAATGACATATTTTATCATTTTATTAACAATCTTTCATATGCATCTGCTGTACTGCTGAAGCCAATTAGAAAAACAATTACCTTCCTGTGTCTGAGCAGAAAATTGACTTAGCGCCAAAAAAAAGTGTTCTCCAGGAAGGTTCCCATTAAAAAGTAGCTTACGACATGCAGTAGCCTGAACACTATTGATTCTATTTACTGAGTCCTACCTAGCCACAGTGTTTATTTCCCATAGCAAATCCATCAGAGATGAATAAGTGAGTTCAGCAGCTCTTGTCCAAAGATTTGCACTTGCTTACTGGAGGGAATCCTGCATCATCTGTTATCCACACACTGTCCTCAAGGGTCATCATTAGCTAGAAATGAGCCTGTTATTTCTCGTATGCCATTCTCTAGACACACTCAAGTCAGCTGCTGAAGTCTTTCTGCGTTCTTGGAGGCCGCTCACTGTAACAGCCAGGCCCTGAGGGCCTCACCAGCCTTGACTGTCTCTGTCTCACTGTCACCACTGCCCAGCACACCCAGGACCATCAGACCCTGCCCCAGCAGTGAAGCAGCAGAGCTGGTATCTGGTGTCCCACAGCCCTGGCTGGCCAAGGGCCCCACTGAGTTGTGCCCACATCCCATCCCATCCCATCCCATCC
>VXBB01005517.1:158600-177340 GCA_013399915.1 Illadopsis cleaveri | reverse complement strand
CATCCCATCCCATCCCATCCCTGATGCCGAGGGCTGGAGCTGCCTCACTTCTACGATGGCAGGATGAGCCCTGACTTGTGAGGTCCTGTCCTGATGCCTTGGGAAGGAAGTACCCTCAGGTCCTTATCCTTTAGGGAGTAGCAGGCATTTCTGCATGCTCACAGTAACCACTACAAAATCTTTATACATCAGACTCATTGGAAGAGTTGGTAACACTGATACTAAGGGGCTAAACAAAAAATCCTACTATTTATGAGTGTTGAGAACTAGGGATTTGCTTTTCAAGGGAGAATAAGTGAAGTATTTGTCCAAGCTATGGACAGAAAAAAATATGGGTCACCAGGAGGAAATGAAAGGGGCCAGGATAACAGCAGCGTGAAGATACTGCAGCCATCATGTCTTCTTCTGCTCCTGTTTGGGCCGGTTTTTATTCTTGACTCCACCTTGGCCTCCCTCCCAGTACTCCGAAGCCCACACTTCCTTTCTGCAAGGGCAACAGGACAGAGGTTTCTGTAAGAGCCCTGACAGGCCATACAGAATCAGATGATCCACCATTTGGATCCACAATTGCAAATATTCAAACACAGTTTGCTACATCTGTTCTACAGCCCAGACCACTGTCTGTCTTGATTCATCCAAGATTTAACCCTCAGCTGAAACATGCCCTCTGTCCACGAGAGGGAAAGAGCATATCCACACACCAGCCACATCTGTGATGCAGTCCCCACTTTGGCTGACCACCTCCAACCCTGGTTCCATGAACCCTCTGGATTTCAGTTTGACCAACAACTGACATGAGCTGTTTACACAGGAGATCCCAGGCTCTATTCACAGCTGTGTGAAATCAGAAAGCCACACATTCCTACCTTTGTTGGAGCTCTCCTCCCCAGGCCATCCATCTTTTGCTTTCTTTTCTGTGACTCTTCCCAAGAGACTGGAGTTGCAGGGTCTTTCATCTTCACTGTACTGCCCATCAGTCACATTCCCAGACATCCTTTCTGACTGTCTTTCCAGCCTGCTGGCCTGCTAACAGGAGACATTTTATATCAGTGTTACACATTGTGAAAGGTGAGCCTTCCATATTCCTGCCAAAGCTGCTCCTCACAGCTTTCCATCAGTGTGGGCTCTCTTCTCTGTACAGCCTGCCCATGCTTGGAGAGCACCCAATTGGGGTGGCAGCAGGCAAGTACTTACCACTTCTGAATCAAACATTTTTAGCTGTTGCTTTCAAGTTTTATTAATGTTTGTTAATTCCTGCTGATGTCTTGCCAAAAGCATTTTTTGGAGAATGGCAAAACAGTTAGAAGGTATCCACATTCTTCTTTTTTTTTTTCCTGGATGGTGCACAAATTGATTATTAGAGAAAGACTAATTCATTATCCACAAATAGTTCATAAGGCAAATGCACTACTGTGTCAGGTAAAGCCTCAATTACACGTTTACATTCTTCATTGGCGTTTGCAAAAGCCAAGCTTTGAAGTAGGTGTAGATGTGCTACACATTTATTTTCAGCTGAGGTATTCTTTTCTGTTGGAGTATGCTGCTTCAGAAAGTTCTTCACTTCTGAAGCATGACAACAAGAAATTGCTATGTAAATCTGGGGTCAGAGGATGACTAATCCTTAACCCCAGCACTTGGAAAGGTGACAGGTCTGTATTTATCTTATTTACCAGTTACAGCATAGCAAGGGAAGAGTTTACTCCCTTCAGTCTGAGTTTTCAGCAGGAACACTTGGACAACTCTCTGCATTTCTAAAAAACTCCAGGCAGTAATACGCTAAGCCTCACGATTTCTCAAACAAGGGTAACAACAGGAAAGAAAACTACGGCAACTTGACATTGAGAAATCACCTAAACCACAGGTATCCTTCAGGAGATCAAAATGTATCACACTTTTGTCTTCATAGTCTGCCAGTGTCCCAGATAATGCATTTATTGTCTTTTTCATTCTCCATACAGATAGGCCCATCATCTGCAAGCAAAAAAGATACTTATATTCTAACAAGGAAGCTGGAAGAACACTCCCCAAGAAACAAAGATATGGCCAAGTATTAATGTAAGAAAACACACAACTGAGTATAAAGAATAAAGCTGAGACCATCTGCCATGGTCTGTCTGTAGTTGTCAAAATGGACAGGTGTCTACCACCCTGTCACAGACATTTTAAGTATGCACTCTGCAGATGGGAGCTGGAATATAGATTCCAAGGTAACTCTGAAATATCCTTACTTTTATATTTCTGTTTCACCACTAACCAAAGGTATTTACCTATTCCTAAGACTCAGATCTGAGTGTACAAAGCAATCCCCATTCTCAGTGCTACAGAAATCTAAATAGAAAACCCTCATGTCTTCATTTTAACCCTAAAAAAGGTTGCTATACAAGGACTCAACTCACAGACAAATTTCTGGTGAAGAAGTAACAAGTCTCCCATCTCCTCACATGACATGAAATAATGACCTGCTAGCTCTTCCTGGCTGGACTTACACATTGGTATTGTCATACCCATAGATCTGTCCTGATTGCACATTATTGTTGTCCCAGGACATGCCTAACTGGTGAAAGCTAGCAGCAGTGGCAGAGCTGCCTCAGGATGGTGAGCTCTGTGTGCAGAACACTTCACAGTACATATCCCCTTTCTCAAAACCATCATGTCTCTCCTTCTGTGGGGAAATAGATATTCTGAAATACTACAGCCTTTATTCAGAGGGTTCACATAGAGGAGCATTCCAGTACTACTACAGAGGAATAATATATGCCAGTTCTGCAGGGGAAGTCTTATGCCTCCTTTAAATTCATCACACAGTTCTGCAAACAGAAAGGAAATGTAAGATACCGTTAGCAAGTGGAAAACCTTTCACATCAGCTCTCTGGCACAAAAGCATCACTTTTTGAGTCTGTCCAGAAAACAAATTTAGAAACACAAAGCAGTAGTAAAGTATGATTAGTTGTGCTGTTTTACTATTCACTATTAAACCTTTTCATGCTGCCAGTAAAACTCTGCTGCATGCTCTTCAAAAAGCAACCGGACACAAAAGCAAATTTTCACTTTCCAGAAACAGAGAGGAGGAAGAATAAGCACAGAGAATATGTTTTCTCTCAAATTGACAATGCCTTCCTTAATTCTACAACGATGCAAAGTTTCAATTACTTTAGAGTTTCATTTTTGGAAACTTTTCTTAGACATTCCCAAAGACAAACGGGCTGTTTCATTAGTAAATTATTGAGGTGTAGCCAAGTTACTTAGAACACTAGTTTTAAATCATCTAATGTCAACCAGATCATTAAATTCTGACAATATTCACTGGCATGACAGCACCACAAATACTTATTGTAACTCCAGGATGGAGCTATGTGACTCATAGGGCTTTCCTATATTCTGTAATGTAGACAGGGTAAATTCTATTTATCTCAGTTCCATAGACTAACTCCAAAGATGACGAAAAAAGCAACATCATGTCATTACTTGCAACTGCAAGTTGTGTACAAAGATTTGCTTTTTTAATCTATTTTTTCTTATTTTAAAGGACAATCTGTGTTCCAAAGGTTTCAGAGACACAGACAAAAAGTGTCTGGGAAGGTAAACCAAGGTAACATAGAGGAATTGTCTTTTGTTCAACGTCTCACACCAAGTCAGAATCATCACCAAAAATAGCAGAACTTCCCAATTCACAGTGCAGGGCTTATTTGGGTTTTGGAGACTACACCATCTGCAGAAAAGAAATTTATTGCTATGAGCCCTGAAAAACCTCCACCATTCCATACTATGCACTTGCAAGATGACCAGAAATCACTCTGCATTTGTTATGTGTCTGCTGGTAAACGTGGTGTCAGCAACAGATTTTTTTTTTTAACAGAAGAAAAAGTAGGCAATATACAGATAAAATACTAATCTTAAAGTAGAATAAAAGTTCAGAAGAATGAAAGCTCTGAATTTCTCACTCCATGGCACATTCTGATAACATCTTTCAGTCTTCTGAGCAATGGAGGTAAGATGGATACCCTCAGAGGATCCCTGATGCCAGATCCTTGCTGAGAGACGTTTTAGGCATCCCTGGATCTGATGGTAAAATTGAATTCAGAGCCCACAGGGATATGCCCCTGCCCTGTAATGAATATCAGACTGCTGGTGACCTTGTCACCACCTTATGAGAGCAAAAATTAGAAAAATCACTAGCAAAGTAAGGATATGCAGAGAATGAATGCATTAAATTTAAGATTTTTCAAAAGGAAACATTTTTACTTGCACAGAAGGGCTTAAATTGATCCCTTTCCAGGACTAAAGTGTACTTTGGTTCTTCTTGTCAAGCAAAAGATAGTAATTGTTTCCCCCAATAATAGTACAGTGTCCTGCAGATAGTACTGTACTGTCAGATCATAGTTGAGATGGAAATGATATTAGTGTGACTGATGAAAAGGTGCAGCACATTTTCATACTTCACAACTTGGTCAGCTTCTCTGAAGAGTGAATAGAGGGAGGAAAAGGAATATTCAGTTCCATACTGCTATCCTGCCTGCTGAAACATCTGTAGATGCTGCACTTCTACTAGCTCCATAATCCAGACAAGTTTGAAGATAGCAAAATCTGCCCTCAAGAGCTGGCATAATTTTTCAAAACTCATTTCTGTGCAAATGCTAAATAACTATCCTAGAGGACTAGAGGACAGCACTTCAGAATGATGCTGGGGTACAGAATTGTAACCCATGATTTGTATAGTTTCCCTTGAGCACCGATTTTTGCTTAGTGTTACAGTCTGATCTTGAGTCATTAATGGAAGCTTTGAGCTTATATAATAACTGGGCAATATTCTCTAGGGGATGGAGTGAGTACCTAGTGTATTGATTCACATAATTTCTCTGTGGGCATTTCCCAAACCTACCTCCTCAGAGTATCTAAGTAGTCTAATGTATCTTCCTATTCTATTGTTCAAAATGACTAAAAATGCTTAGTAACTTGGTTATAATTTTCTGCTAATGAGGCTCTGTTTTTTTTCATATAAAATGATAATCTGTCAATACTTCATAACTGACATGTGTTGGAGAGGTTTTCTTCCTTCAGCCAGATATTTAAAATAGCTAGTGATGTGTGATGTATATTTTTAGAGGCTGTCAGGCAATGCTATTTTTGATGACACAATATGTCTGTTTTCCCTTACCACACAGGAAGACAGTGATGGTGGACTGAACATGTTTTTCTCCCCAAATAGCATGTCTTTGGGGAAATATCAAGAAAAGTGAAAATACATAAACAAGACAAACAGCATAATTTAACAGTCCCTGCCATAAGACCCATTATTTAACTGAAAGAAAGAAAATCTTTTGTGGGTTTTTTTTTTTTTCAAGGAAATTAGTTTCTTATCAACCTTAAACCTACTCCTGCCCTCCCTGAATTCAGTAGAAGAATTGACTGTGTTCGGTCAGACCTCAGGCAATGCACTTATTAGTGTTGTTGCTGTTAGTGGATTAGAGAGAAGAGTCTGCTAATAAGTCAGCATTCTAATACCAGGATCAGTATCACAAAGTAGCAGAGAGAGGCTGTAATTTGTGAGCTGGTTTGTGGTGAGAGAGCTGTAGGTGTATGCAGTGGGAGCATAATACAGGCACCAGGACTGTGTTGTGATTCATGTTCTAGATCTTAATATAAACTAAGAAGGAAAACACATGTATTAAGGATTACAGTGTGCCTACCCCTTGCAGAGACCACAGAAGTAGAGGAGGAGTGTGGTCTCTCCCCGCAGTGGTCTCAGGATTCGCAACAAATGCTGTGCCAAAGGTCTTCATGGCAGCACTGCCTTTGCTGTTTAGGACCAGATGCAACAGACAGCCAAGTTCAGCTTTGCCCTTTGCACACACAAATGCAATTATTCTGCAATTAAAAAAAAAAACAAAACAAACAAACAAACAAAACCCCAAACAAAACAAAAATCACCCATGGAATTGTAAAGACTTCTAGTAAAATGAAACAAAATCCCAGAAGGACACCACTACAAGATGGATGCTAACATCTGTGAGAACAATAGCTGCCACAAGCTGAAGACCTTTCAGTTTCTTCAGTAAGAGGAAAGAGCAGAATCTCCCCATGACATAAAATCCCTTCTGGGTAACAGTGCTGGTTCAAACCCTGCTTAAACTGTGATGGTCTGTAGAAAGCAAGTGGCTGCTCGTGACCCAATTGACTTCTACAGGACTGAGCATTTGCACCACAAGCCTGTCTACTGCCTTCCAGTCTCATCCTTTAACAAAACAATTGGCTAAAAGACTGTTCTGACACAAAAAAGAATGAGCCTCGGCAGGCACATGACACCTAGCAAAGTACTCCAACTTCGTATGCTGAAGTTAATATATTGTTCCTAATTAACCCCAACCAAACCTTCACAGACTGCCCTGGAGCTAAAATAAAAATGAGTTTTGCTCTTTGTATGGAAAACCAAATAGAACCCAGAAGTCAGATGAGAAATTGCTCCAGGTTGATGGCAAGTAATGACTCAGGGCTCCTCCCATAAGAGGCTCCCACAGTTACAAACCTTCTGGAACACCAACACTGCTGCTTCCTAGCATAGAAATCTGCTTCTTAACACGGGGAGGTTCAGAAAAAATAAGTGCAAAATAACTCATAGGGATATTCCTTAATCTGAATATGAAGATATTCCTTAATCTGAATATGAGCAATGTCAGGAGTCAAAACATTGTAAACCTATTACTCCTCCACTGTAGTTATAAAAACATAAGAGACCAGATTTCTATAACTGATCCTTATCACACAGAACATGGTCATACTAAGCTGGATCTTCTCTGATGCCATTTTGGATAAGAGTATGTCCTACAGATGACTAGAACTAAGTATGGCCAACAGCCACAAAGGGTTCCTCTCTTTTCTATTTCTTGGTACTCAGAGTAACAGGTTTTCATCCCGTTGATGGGAGAAGAGAGACTAGAGCAGAGGATTTGCTCCAAAGGTGTGAGCTGTAGGACTGTCTTCTGGCCCAGCAAATTAACAACCCTCTGCCTTCCCAGCATCAATACTCTATTTATGTACCTTCAGGGACCTTATTGTTATATTCAAATCCAAGTTCCTGTGCACTGGACACTTCAAAAACAGTGAAAGATCTTGCCCAGGACCCTGAAGCCTAAAATAAGAAACAAGCAATATTTCAGTGATGCCTCCACGCTCAGTTTCTTTGTTACAGATGACGGTAACTGAGACATGCTTGCCAAATTGATTTTAAGTGTGAATTAGGTGAGGTGTTTTCATTCTGTCATTGTTACTCACTAAAGATGTGGCCCAAACTGAGTTTATTAGGAAAGAAGGCTCTGATATTTCGCCCAGGTATCCTCACAACTCAGGAAAGGAAGCTACTTACTGCATGATTTTCCTTGGGAAGAGCAAGAGCACTTGGTCCATATGCAGAGACAACACAGGACCAAAGAGCTACAGGTACATGGAAGGGACATATAAGTTGCAATGCACCCCAGGAAGGTGACTGCAAATGCAAACTTCCTTGCAAAATTTCCAGTCTCCTCCATCAAAAGAAAATTTCACAAGTTGAATTTGCTGCTAGGAAGTCGCCAGGTTCATAATGCCTTTGGGTGGCTTGGTACAAACAGTCCTACAACACTAGCTGAAATTCCTTCCAGGGAAATAAATCCCTAACTTTTTAAAAACAGCTGATCAGTCTTGGCCCCTGATTTATCTTGCAGAGCTGCAGTATGGTAAACTGCCAGCTGCTGGAGAGCAGCATCATGCTGCTGCCAAGCCAGAAGGTAAAGAAGCTGCAGTGAGGAATGACCTGCAACTTGTATTTAATTCCCTTTTTTTTTGTTTCTGCACTGGCTTGAAACAGCATTAGGGGTCTGAGATGAGTAGGAGAGAAAAGCTGGAGAAAGCATGAAGGATTAAGTCCTGGAGAAAGAAGAAAATGCTGGGGTGGAAGTGCTGTTTCCACTTCCGACAAAGCAGAAGGATTAGTGGAAGTTTTGTGAAAAAAGTGATATATGGCTGCAAGTATTTCCAGAGTGGCGTAGATATATTTGGCCGGTTTCATAGCTTGCAAAGTATCTTCTACACATACCTTTTCCCCACAGGAGAGTGAAAAAAATTCACTGTGTGTAAAGTTATAGTGGAATAATTTAACAAATGACCCAATAAACCAGCTTCTGCAATTCTACATCTACCTTTCCTTTGCTGCAATAGAAGTCGAGTTTATACCTTGTGTGTATGTGGTAATAATTTCTTTTGCAAACTTCCTTGGACAGTGAGGAAGGATCTCAGATGTATTTGCACTTATAAATGATTCTCCATTCAAACTTTATGAATGATGTGCTGCATAAAACCATCTTCCCAGGCCACTTACTGTCAGTGTGGTTACTGTCAATGTGGAGCAGACATGAGAAACTCAGCAATCACAGGTGCATGCAGCCCAGTGCACATACTTTATACTTCACAAAATTGCTTACAAAATCTGATTCTCCAATAGGCAACTTTCCATGTTAAGTATTTTACTTTATTATTCCTTCAAAAATTAGTTTCTTTCTCTTTATTTCAGTGGGCTTTCATTATTAATTTTTATAGGAGAGTTAGCTGACTGCAGTTATGTTCTCTTATTAGATCATCTATTCAACCCACTGTACCTTACAGGATTAGTCAGGAAACAGGAGACCACACACTATTGAATTTTGGGCTTTGAATCTCTCATGTGTAGCTCAGATCACTGAAAGGGTCTCTACAACTTAATTACTCACTAAAATCAAGAAGACAAGTGCAGAGCAGTGATGAGCAGCATTTTTTCCCAAAGTCCCCACCAGCAGTCAGCATCTATTCAGAAGTGCTTTATTGGTTCTTTTTCTGGCAGGGAATAAGCTGCATCACATCATTTTAAGTCCAAAGTACTTTTGCTTGACACCCCCAAATCCCTCATCATTTTAAAGTGAGTGAAAACTTAATTTGTCTCAGAAAGCAAGCATCAAACTCCCACAGCCACCTGCGACCTTCCTTCTATATCCTGCCATAAGTACCTATACACATATAAAACATTTCTTTTTAGTTGTACTAAAGTAAAATGTGACACAAGCATTTCGTTTAGGCAGTATATCTGATAGAGCTGTGGTTCTGGAAATTTCTAGCAGCCATTCTTAGACATCTGGACTCTTGTCTAATAAATTGTTTCTCGGACACTGAAATTACCAAATTTATACCTGATATGCCCAGTTGTCTCATTGGAATGTTATAAAAGATGATGCTCACTTTTTCCTATTAGCAGTTCCCATGGAACACCTTAGAGGAAAAAGGAAGCTACAAGTTCATTGCTGTATCTCAAAACATTGGACAAACTTAGCATGATGGCATTTCCATCCTTACCACTCACACAAGGTCCATGCAAGCCAGTTGTTTTGCTAGCTCATTCTTCAAACACAAATCTTTTCCATGCACAGAACTAATTTGAGCAGTGACCACCATAATGAGGATAAAACATTTTCTCCTGGAAATACCAGTCTTATCTTAACTGCTGAATCTCGTAGTCTAACAATAGTCTTCATTCCTGTCTAGTGCAATTCTAATCTTTTTCTGACCATCAGCAAATTAAACATTTAGCACAGTCCCATGTAAATACTAAACCTCATTTGCTCCTCATAGCCATCATTACAAACAAATCCTGTTACAACCACATCCTCTATTCTTATTTTCAATAATTCTCATCTCCCTGCAACTCTACATCCCTCTAGCAGAGGAACTATGATGCTGCTCAAGCTTCGTATGTACCATTGACTCATGAGAATTACAGCTTTACTTCTAGGCATTTAATAAGAAATGATTTCATTTAGCCTTCCAATATTAATTAACTGATATTAACCCCTACCCTTTCCTTGGAAGAGTGCCCCAGTCCCCTTATAAACCACATATTCCATGATGACATGCAGAAGAGTGAACTTTCACCCTCAGCTTGCAGGCCACTCTGGATCAAGCAATGAATCACATTAGTGTGGTTTCTACCTCCCACAACCTTATCAGAAAATTCATCTGGAGCTTTTCTTGTTACAGTGAACTCAATATTAGAAAAGTTTTGGGCTCTCAGAATAGACTGCTAGGGGAAGGCTGTTGCCTATGACCTCATATTTCTATTTCTTCTAAACTACATTTCTATTTCCAGATGTTTGTTTTAAAAATTGAGTTTGTGCTCTTCAAAATGTGGCAGACTGATTGTAGAAAAGTGAAATTTTTCTGCCCACAGAAGGCTTACCTGTCAAGGCTCATCATCACAAAAGCAGAGAAGATATACCCATGCTGTTGATTATTGCAGTGCAAAATCTCAAGGGTAAAACATTTCAGCCCCCATAATTCCTTCAGACAGGAGTGTTTGCTTTTTTTCAGGAAATCCTCAAAATGTTCAAGTTAGTATTCTCATATCAGGATCTAGACTTGCACTCCTATTTTAAAACTGCTCAAATAGTTCAGCTATCTGAGAGTCTGTGAAAGGGGCTTATCACCACCTGAATGCAATACATGGCTCTTGTTAAAAATTAAGTGTCAGAACCATCCTTCTGTTGTTTTGAATCAAGAGGATCCATTTGAATGGCATGACCACATTCCAGGCTTCGGGGGAACATGTTTCAGGATCTTGTTAAGAAGTAGAATACTTGTATAAGAGTCATCATCTTACAAATCAAAGTTTGAGTAGGATTTTTCTCTCATATAATTATAGCAGGCAAACTCCCTCTTTTTTTTTTTTTTCCTCCTAATTATTCACCAGTCAGTCAAGTCCAGACATAGAGTTGTATTTCAGAAAGAACAACTTGTTCTTGGGCACAAAATCTTTTGTGACCTTTACAAACCCTGGCATGGAGTGTCTTGTGGCTATAGATGCTGCTGCCAGAGTTCATTTTTCTACCTTTGTTCACTTAAGACTGGCACAGATTATCTGCAAAATCAAAACCTGCTAACCATACAAATGTATTTATTTGCCTCTTTCTCCAAGGATGCAGTATTTCAGTGAACAACCTCATAAACTTTTAAAAAAAGCTGAATGCAGATGGAGCTTCCACTGCATCACTGTGTGTCATAATGCAGATTCTTAGATGAATGTAACTGCTCTGAATAGTAAATAAGCAGAATTTTCTAGTCCTCATTATTTCAAACTCAATCATATACCAGGGACATGAAGCTTTCCATAAAATAACAAAACAAAACAACAAAAAATTCTCATAAACTCCCCACCCCCGAAACAAAAGCACCACCACAAAAACACCAAACAAAACACACAATCCTAAGAAACAACACCACAAAAAACCCAACTGAAACTCAACAAAAAAACCTCTATGCCCACCTGTGCCCAAATAAGAGTCCTAAAAATTTATTGCAGTAAAAGTACATCTTACACCACCTCTTCTCTACCTACAGATTTTTTCATAAATACACAGTGCAGCTCAGGACCAATCTAATGCAAAGTCTTAATGTTAGATGGAGATTTGCAGCTTATGTGAATATCTGTTTTTAATTTATCTTGATGAAACTTGTGCCCATATTTCCAATTTCCTATGCTGGAGCAAATATTTGCAACCCCTCCCTCCTTTAATTTATTAGTAAAAGAAGAAGTAGGACCAACTGATCTATACACTAGACACATAAAACTTCAAGATAAAACTCACATTTTGTGCCATCTGGTGCCAAAGGAAATTCAGGTTTCGTTTAACAGAACTGATTTTTTTAGAGAAAACCAAATTAATGAAGGTGGTTTTATGTAAAACATGGGAATATGAAACAATGTTCATTTTAACAAACACACTCAATGAATGCATTTAAACCAAAGCTATATATTAGTTTTCAGCAGTATTCTATAGAAACAAGATTGAACATAGAAAGATAAAACAGGTAATTTTGGTTTCTGCTTAGCCCAGGGAGTAGGACAATCATTCACTAACTTCAGTTCACAGTTATTCACTCCTGTTACACACCAAAGGAATACATTCTGCCAAACAGGACAGACACAAAGCAGTCAAGAAAAAGCAAAACCACTGACAGTCCATATAGACAGAAAACAAACTAGATCCTGCAACAAGGGCTTACGAGTGCTTATCTTTAAAATTGGTATAGACATTTTCCCTGCAAGGACCTGCAAGAAGAGGTGGAAGAAAACAAATAAGATGCATGATATTAGCCAGCCTTGCAAAATTTCATCACACCAGACTGTAGAAACATAGAAAGCTGAAGAGATTGCAGCCTTAATCATACCCTTTGGACTTTGAGGCCAAATTTAACATAAACATTCAGTTCAGAAGCCATCTCGGTCTGTCTTTCAGAACTACTCCCTTCTACAGTCATCCATTAATTAACATCAGCTTCTTATGCAAGTATGGTCATGCCAAGTTTAAGCAGGTGAACTTTTTTTGGTTTTGTTTTGGGGTTTTGGGGGGTTTTTTTTGTTTTGGTTTGTTGGGTTGGTTTTGCTTTGGTTTTGGTTTTTGGTTTTAGTTTTGTTTATAACAGTGTTACTCATGGAACATAGAAACCTAGAAGGTACACTTGCACATGCGTGTGTGTGTGTGTGTATATATACACATGTATGTATGTATATTTTGAACTCTGGTCTACGTTAACACCAGCCCTTGCCCTTTCATACAGGAGAGAAAGTTGCAGTAACCAACAACTAGCAAATGCTCATATGAAAAAAGAATTAAGTTAAATAACTATTTGAAACTACCCTTTGGCTGTCAAATAGCAATTATTTCATAACTATGGAGTCAGCTGGACAACTTAGAGGAAGCACTCTCAAGACATTTTCATCTTCATTCAATTTTCAACACTAGGTTCAGCAATGTCTTAAAATTTTCTGAAAAAATATTCATCTTCCCTTCAACCACAAGGTCAGAAACCCAGATCCTGCCTGGTGATACTGACAAGAGGATGAGAAGTTACAAGATGATCTATTAGGTTATATTTTAGCACTAAAAATAATGAAAGACATATCTACACATAACAGAATATAGTGATAAAAATGTCTTCAGGCAGTGGTGAGAAACAGCTGTTCTGTATTGCTAAGTACCTTCATTAGGAGTTCGGATTTCCATCTTCAGAGCTCATTTGGGAATGAGCTGAACAGTGATTTGAGGAGCCAGCACAGATATCCACATCCAGGTCTTTTCTACTTCTTCCAGTGAATCAGTGATCATGGGAAGTTGCTTTGGATCTGAAAAGTTAGGACAGAGAGATTTGTGGAGAGTGTCTGAGGAAGGATACTGAAGTCAGAAGACCTGCAACAGTTAACAGCAGTTGAGACACTCAGATTTTCTCCCAGTTTTCAGAGTCCACCTTTTTCTGCTTCTTAAGCATGGAATTTCTCACAGGACAGCAGAGAGAATTAACGTCTCTACTAAAGGCAAATGAATTACCTGACTAAAGAGTCCATGGAAGCAGAGAAAGGAACATTGCACAAGACAAAAGGAAAGGAGACAACAGTTCCCCTTCCTGTCACACTGCCACACCAGGTTTCCCTTTAACTGTGGTGAGAAGAGAGGTCTATATTGCTAATTGTGCTGTAATTGTCTGCTCTGTACATTTAACATCTGCCTGTGCCATAGCAATCAATACCAGTTAACTTTGTTTTCCTTTCCCCCCTTCATGTGATAAGTACTGTTTCTTTCCAGCTTGTGTCACAGCCTGTATTATTTTTGCTGACAGCCCAGCTTGCAAGTGAGTCCCTCCTTAGTGTTATGTTAATCATTTTAGAAGGGAAATACACAGTGCTAATTCCTAAAAACCAGAGAAATGAAACACCACTGTGTACCTGGCTACAGCCTAAAACTGGAATGACAGCTATTTTGTCTGAGTGCAATGGCACTGATCTCTCCCTTTCCATAAAATTATGCAATCATACATCAAAGCAGTGGTTCCATTATTTGAATGTCTAGCAAACAAAACTGAACATCATATCCTGCAACCTGAATGTTTGCTATATGGACAGCAATACTAAATGTTTGGCTGCTGATAGACCATCTGCAAGACATGTCACCATAAATTGATTTATGGGGGACAGAAGGTAAAATTCTCTGGAGACAGAGAGAAAGTTACACTTGCAATTTCAGATTTTCCACCTTAACTACTGCAGCAATACTGAAGATTGGCAAGAAAAAGCAAACACAGATGTTCCCCAGTTTCGGCTAGTGCTTGGTGATTGGCAGAAGTCCCAAATCTGCCTTTGGTAAAAGGCCATGAGAACTCTGGGTCTTTGTCTAAGTTTTAAAGGGGATTCCAATAAAACTTCCACTCTAACAAAGTTTTTTTCCAGATTGTTCTTACATGGAGAAATAAGCTGAAACACTGAAAGAACAAACACAAAGTGGTCTGTATTTTTTTTAATGTTTGAATGAAGCAGTGACAATCTCCAAATTTTTATCTACAAAACATAGCATTTAAAATGTCTTTAAAAATCTCCCATAAAGAATATAGATTGCATAAATTATTATTTCCCAGTGAAATCAAAAGTTTTTCTCCAAACTTAACAGCGAACTAATACATATATTACATACTTTGATATGCCTGTTTTCCACAACAGTTAAACATGATAAAAGTATTGAAATATTTAAAAGCTCTACTCACGATAGTCCTTGTTTAACAAAACTGAAGAAGTTCATAAAGATCTATTTCCAGTTAATGGAGTTTGAAAAAGTTTAAGACAAGGCATCTAGCCTCCTAAATATTTTTTTAAATCAAAGCTCTGAACCATGACAGGTAAAAGCATTCGAGAGTGTAAAATGTATTAAAAAACCCCAAACAGCCAAAGCCAGTGGGTAAAATACAAACGCTATGTGACATCCCATAGTTATCTATGACAGCTTAATAGCATTTCAGGGATATAACAAATACAGCCAAGATTTCTCCAGAACATTAATTCTTGGCCATACAGGCTCAAAAATAAAGTGAATTATTTGATATTGATACCTACAGAAAAAACTTCCAGCCTTTTCCTCCTGTCATAAACATTACACATCTTCCTTACAGGAATATCCTTAACAGCCTCATCTTCTCAAGTACCACTTTAGAAAAAAAATTGCCAGAAGATTGGAATATAGCCTGTGTTATCCATCCATGCAACTCTTACTTCTGACATTAATGTTCATGGGAACTAGTGGAAAAGAACAGCAATAGAAGCCCATGAATGTAAGAACATTTTTTCTGTTCTTTTTGATCCCTTTGCTGCTTGAATTTTTGTGGTTACGTATTGTTTTCCTATGTTAGGAGAATGACATGACAATCCTTTTAGTGTATTTCCTCATTCTCACACAAAACTATCTTGATAGGTTAGCTAACTATACAAAACCTAACTCAGAGATAAAAATGGAGAAGGTGAGGAGGAATACTTTTCCCTAAATAGTTGAGCTCAAAATAAAGCCTTCAATAGCTCTTCTCTACAGTGAAATATGCACCTTCATAGCTTTATGTACCTCCTTGTTCAACACTAAGCTAGAAATACACACTGACAAAACCCTAGTGGTTTTTGCCACACTTACAATGTCTATATGCTCCAACTAAAACAAAAATTTCTGAAGGGAAAGTATCAAAGTATTTACATTAATTACATTCACTGCTACCAGAAACTGTAACTTCAAAATTGTTAAATAGAATTTAGTAAGACAAACAAAAGCCGGTACAGCCAATTCAGAAATGAGCAAGCACTGCAACTGACTCTTTAAAATACTAAGTCATAAACCCTCAGAAATAAAAGATAATTGAACAGACACCACGTAGGAATGGTTGCAGGTATGAATGGTTGCAGGGAGCAAAAAAAAAATCTTTGTGAAAAACACTGCACAGGTAAAGGCAGTACTGCATATACAACCAGGCTTAATTAAGCAAATCAAAGGGTGAAATATTTTGAGGACAAGCTTAGTGTTAAATGCATGATTCTTGTGAGAAACTGCGGGTGACACAATCCAGATGGCAGCAAATCATGACTGTAAGAGAAAAGGAACTTTATACATTTATCGTTTTGATCATTACCACTATTACTATTTTTGGTAATAAGCAGCATCTTGAAAAATGAGCAACATTAGACTGAGATACATGCACAGTAGACTACTACCCCTACATCCCTAAGAGCTCATCACTTTCCACCCTTCAATATAAACAGTTCAAAACAGGTGGCCTCTTGTGCTATCAGCAGTACTGACTTCCATTTAGGTCAGGCTTTTAGGGACAGTCAAAATTCTTAAGAAGTTTAAAGATTTATTTCTGGCTGCTTATGTCGATAGGCTTCCTTAGGGAGAACCCTGCTGGAGGGTTTCTCCCAAGGAGTTTCCCTCAGGACCAGTCTCTCTGGAGGCTGTTGCCCAAATTCAGAATTCCCACAGAAAAGCCCCATGGATGACTGCTAAGGAGCCTTTTGGTTTCAGCTTTGTGCCAGGCCTGCTGTTGTAATGACCAACTCGCACTATTCCTAACCCTATTCCTGACCAACCAAAATTGCCAGTTTCAGTTATTAAACCCAAAATCTCAGTGTTACAAAATTGCTTCAGAGAGAGTTGTCATCAACTCAAAGGGAGCTAAGTGAGGGCAGAGAGTCATCCTAGTCACCACACAGATTTCTCCTGGAGGATATGGGCTGTATAGTTAATTCATCACACAGAAACCAAGGGGGTAATTAAGATGTCTCACATAAAGAGCAGTTGAGAACACTAGTCCTGGCTATGATTCCCCCTCTCTGTCCTGACACACCAATGCTATTTTCTATCTTCTCATCACTTACCAAATGCTAAAACCTCCCAGCCTTTTCTTTGCCTATAACTAATCATTACTGGCAACTGGCCACAAAGTTAAACATCCAGTGGTAGTGTTCCATGTAGTTTTCAGAAAAAAATCTTCTTAAAATAATTATATGGTGAAACACCAAGATACAGAGAATAAGGATCGTGTTTTTGACTCTGGGACCCATACTGTCATTTCACAGTACTACATTTCTGCATTGTATGTACATTACTGTGCATACCTGCACATGTATTTACAATGTGCAGGTCCAGATCTGGACACAGAAACTACAACCCTTCAAAGAAGGACAACAAGAAGAAAAGCTTTCTTCCAAACACTCAAAGTAATTTACTTGAACCTTTCATTTCTTTTTCATGTATTAGCATTTTGAGAGTAGGGTGCAAAATGTATCTTGATTTTGAAGGGCTTACTTATCTCTGGTGTGTGTGGTCTTTCATATGGAAATCAGACAGTATTTCTTCCCTTGAACAAACCCCATGCTCAGTTTATACAAAAATCTAGATTTACGTGCCTAGAAGAAATATTACCCCCTCATTTATTTCCAAGCTCATTTTGAAGTACAATCCAAACTCTGACGATAGATAAAGAGACTGACCCACAATCACTTAAACCATTTGTCCAAATTTACCCAGCTTTGGCCAACCTTCTTTGCCTACTCTTCCATGATTTCTGCATGTTGTTTGAAGAGAAGTACTCTCAAAAGGGTTGCTACAAATCAGCAGTGCACAGCTGGTATTTTTCGTGGGTTTTCTATACAAAACCTGGAATTCCCAAAGGTTTTGGTTTTCCACACATTGTCAAGATACAATGCTGATTTAACAGCCCAGAATTGCCCAAACCATTCATTTCTGTGAGAAGAATGAATAAGCACTAGCACATCAGGACAAACTAGCATCATCTATGCCAAAATTCACAGCATTTATGTTTGCTTAGCACCTAAACTTTGACCCTAATGTCCTGATCCAAATGAGCATTAGAGCTGAAAATGTTCTAGTTCAAGCCACCCACTGATAGCCTTTCAGAAACATATAAAACACATTCAAATCAGCTTTCTGCCATATGAATGTTTAATCCTAGACCCATTAAATTCAGCAGAGACATTTTAGCTGCTTTCTATGGTATTGATTGGAAATAATCTGAGGTAAATGGAAATTTTCTGCTTACTCCAAGGTGGCATTCTAATACAATAACCAATAGAGACTATTAATATAATATTAAGTTTCTCACCCTTAGGCTCAGTCTTTGAAACAAACAAAGACTACTAGTTCTCACACAGCATTTTTAGCATCAGTTAAATATAATCTAGAACAGGGAGAGTCCTGGGCTAGACTGGGGTAGGTGGGAGGGATATCGGTCCAGAGACTGTTTTGTCCAGACTTAAAAAGAGAAGACTTGAGGAGTCCTTGTCTACAGGTGTCAGATGGGAGGGACTAGAAAAATGGTCAGACTCTATAACTACACAGTGGGTAGAGGAGAAGCAACGGACACAAGCTGCAACTTAAGAAACTTCCAATTAAAAAAAAAAAAAAAATTCAGAGTAGTCACGCACTTTGCCTCTTTGCAGTGTTCAGTACTTCAGGTCTCACTGTAAAAGCTTATGAATGCTATAATTTTGATATTTATATTTGTAATTCCTGCTCTGGGTAACACTTAAAAGGCAGTGTTACACTCAGAAAATATATTTTTTTAAGATGCTATAAATGTATTTTTGTGAAGGACATCTGAAATTCTACAAGCTATTTATTTTTTTAGAAATGTCTAATCCTTTCATTTATTCCCCACCTGAAATCATCTTGAGGTGCATAATCATTCCTGCAGGAACCACTTGATTTCAGAGATTATTCTTTCAGTTGAGAAATAAGCAGGAGATGATGAAACCTGCAGGGAAAAAAACATTCTTGAAAACTTTCCCCTCTCCCAATCGAAAAAGAACAGAACAGCAGGTAAACTATGTATGTAACAAATTCCAAACTTTTTTTTTTTTTTTT
>VXBB01005517.1:142974-158594 GCA_013399915.1 Illadopsis cleaveri | reverse complement strand
TTTTTTTTTTTTTTTTTTCCCCTGAGAAACAAGCAGACAAATTATGGGCCCAATTCAGCAAAGTCATGAGGTATCTGGACAATCTATGAATCATGAGTGTTGGCTAAGAAGATGCCTGTCTGAACTTAAGCCAATGTTGAGTTACATTGTGTCATCTCCTTTTCTTATTTTCCTTGACCAAAGGATTCTTTCCTATGTGACAGACACATCAGAAGAGCTAAGGAGGCTTCACAGGTACCAGCAACTGGTGAGTGCCACTCACAAGTGGAGTGTTAGTATATACCAACTCTATGTAGCTCTACCCTCCCCCACAGCAGCTGAGTTAAGTCAGTTCTAACATCTCCAGAATGCCATTTAACCCAACACTCTATGGAAATAAAGTTGGATTATAGCCCTCCCTACACACCTGCATCAAGTAATGGAGGCAGCTGACACAGAGTCTCTTCCAGTATTACATCCCTTCTCTAGTTCTTCTGCTTCCCAGAGTAAGATATCACACTCTCTTATTAGATAAAATCTTGCTCACTGCACTGACTGAATCAGAAACACAAAGAGCAGGTGCTTCATAGAGACAGCCAAATGCAATGGCTCTGAATCTTCTATGTGTCACCCTCATACAAGGTCAATTGCACCTATAATTAATTTATACAAGCTCAACCCTCAGCTGCTACCTTGCAAATGCACAGGCTGCACAAAGCTGTATTGGTAATTAATTTGTCAAGCAAATGCTAGGGAAGAACAACACTGGTAATTTACACCATAGATATTCAAATGAAACATCTCGCCTGAGTAATTTAATGTCAGAAAGTAGGAGAGCCACAAAGAAGAACAAAGAATTGGAGTCTTCCACCAGCTATTTCTTGAAGGGATATTACTGAAGGGACATTACTGCCCTTACTGACATTACTGTGTTTTGAGCTAATTTCAGGCACAGTAGTAACATATGCTTCTTCACTGAACTATTCTGGGCAGGTTTTGGCACTAAAAATGGTTGTGAAATTATAGATGCACATCCTATGGACATCCTAGGATGACAGAGGATGATAGAACTCAACCAGAAAAAACCTGTATCTAAGACTCTGTTTTCCTGAGAAAGTACGAGTTAGCTATTGAAAATACATGTTGCATTCTAGTACTTATCAAAAACAAAAAAAAGTGCATGACTGACCCCATATCCTTTCTTCTTATTCTACCGCTCCTAGTATATTGTTGTAGGTATTGGGACTCCCATCATTTATTACCAATAATCCTCTCCAACAATAAAACTAGTGATTGTAGTTGTTGTAATGTTACTTTTTGTGTGTATGAGATAGAATTTCACTTTAAAATAAAAAAAGATATTGGGGTGATACTGCAATGCTTTGCCAGAATATCCTGGATTCAGTGGACTTCAGGAAAATCAAAAGTGGGATTTCCTGGCTTTGTGACTATGCATTGGACTTCACTCTAAGATGAATGACCTAGTATTGGAAATGCTTGTAGTGCTAGAGGACTGTGTCTGAAACATCCAGAAGCTTCAATTTCAACTTGGTCAGCACTTCAGCCCTGATGCAGCAACTTTGGGAGCCTTGGTGAGAATTGTAAAATTTCCGATCTTGAAGAAAAAACCTATCTCAAATCCTGGTGTTCCAGAGTTCCACCCTGCTAAATGACTTCCTCAAATCTTCTACCAGTACCTTTTAGAGGTGTGGACCAGCTGACTTAAAGAAACTAAAATGTCTCAGTCTCAGAATCCCACACAATGTTTGCCTGGAAAGCTCTCACCTCAGCAGTCAAGAAGAAGGGGAGAAGAAGGAATTCTTTCTGGTGGCAGAAGTTAGGTAAAGCATTTCAAATCTTGTTGACAATAGAATAGTTTATAATTTAAACTCTAAGAAACATATTTTTACATGTATTTGCAACAGATGATGGGGAAAACTACACTTTTGGATAAAAAAAATCAATGTGCAGCACAAGAGCCCCTTCATTTTCTGGGAGTATTGCCAGTTAGGATATTACAGCAGTCTGAAACAGGCATCCTTAGCACCAAGATGATCCATTTTCCTGACTTGTGTGTCTTAGGATGATTTAGTGGGATAAACAAGGGTATTTCTGAAGGAGCAAAGGTAGAGCAAGCAAAACTACATTAAAAAAAAAATAAAAAAAAAAATGCCCTTAGCTACCTGTCTGGTTATGAATCTGCGAAGAGAAGTAGGTCCTTTGGGGAAAATATGAAAGCAAAGAAGAATAATTTGGAAATCACCTGACCACTGTTGAAACCTCATTCTCCAAGCAAAATTTGTTGCTAATCTTGAAAAAATTTGTGTTAATATAGGTCTGATTGTGGGATTTGCCCCTTGATTTTTTACACAAGTTATTTGACAATAAGGCATATCACTACTAGATTTTAATCCATCTCTACTTTACTCTCAGCAATATTTCTGAAATATATCCTGCTGTACAGAACACGATAAAACAAATGAAAGATGGGATGTGGAAGCAAGAATAATATTTAAAAAGAGGCAGGTAGGAAATATAATTCATACAGAGTTGAAAAGTCTTTGAAAAAAGTAAGAGGAGATATGGGGAGCTCTGCATACAACTTCTGCAAAAGCACAATTACTGGATCTCCTGTGTGATAAAAATATCACTGTTCACAGACACTCTAGGTGTACTTCAGCCATACAAAAGAGAACAAAAGAGCTGTATTTTGAGCAGTGTGGAGATAGATATATAAAAGTCAAAAACAACAAACAGAAACCCCACAAGACTGGCTGGAAACAATCTGAGGAACTGCTCAGGGGGATGAAACTATCATTGTTTAGAGGGTACAAATTAATTCAGCCACCCAGTTTGACAGTCAAGATAACCAAGCTAAAAAATATAGGACAGATGAGATGTAATCATGAGTAACTCATCCAGACTATTATACAATAACTATAAAGCAGTGGACATATCTCATTATTGAAATATCACTCAACTTTTTGGCCTCTCTCAGGCACCATCAAAGGACTGAAAACAAGTCATGTTCCCAGCAAGTGAAAATATGGGTAGCTTTAAAAGGGAAAAATGTGGTAGAAAGAATATACCAGCTTCCACAACACAGGCTTTAGAACGGGAGAGAGAACCAAAAGCCAACATATCTGGCTTTGAAATCCCACCTTTTTCATTCATCTCCTGGGAATCCATGAACAAATCATCTCTTGTCTTCATTTTCTCGTGAAGAAACTGGAACTGGTGCGTGTGTGATGGGAATTTGACAATCCTGATGTGATCATCACTTGAAAAGCTTAAGCTGTAATATGGGAATGAAATATAAAATTTAAACTGTAATATGGGAATGTTGGAGAAGTGCTGCAGTTGTACACCCTCCTGGGTTTCTATTCACAGGTTTATGAGACAGAGGACCAATCTGGGGTTTTTTTTTAATTAAAATTGTATTTACTTACAACCTGGATTAATTATTTCTGCTCTCAAGAGAGAAAGTTTGAGTTAGTAGATGTTGGGAAGCTTGAAAATGGTATCAGTGGCCATAAAATCCAGCTCCATGTCCATTACACTATCGTCTGATAAGAAATGCAGTGTAGGCACTCCAATTTACCAGCTGACTAATGCTTCACACCCAAGGACAAATAGTGTATTACAATTCACTAAGAAAGGAGACCATTTCTATAGCACAGTAATCTCCACACAGTAATTGTTTGATAGTTTTCAGCTGGAAAAAAATATGCTAATAGGATCCATAAAAAAAGAGAAAAAAGCTTTGAAACAATGATGAATACAGATAAAACAGCTCAATGAAACAGAGCTGTTTCTAGACATACTTCCAGATGGCAGCCAAGCATGAGCTAGGAAGCATTGCACTGTCTTTTCTGAATGCAAAGAAAGAAGCAAATGCTCAGAAATGGACCCTAAAGTTGCACTCAGGGAGAAAAGTTTAGTATTAGTTAGGGGTAAGGATTGTGAGGTTGAAGTATACAAATCTGTCATCTCAGCTCATTTACAGTCACTAAATATCTTTTCTTTTCTTTTTTTTTTTTGACACTTTGGCCAAAACTGTTGAATATCCTGCTTTAAAAAAGGATTGTGCTCTATCATGGAGGTCACATTTTCTGGGTGCTGTACTTCATTATTTATCTGGGTACCTTCATTTCACACTCTTTGCTAAGATTTAAAAAAAAAAAATCTCCAGGAACTGTCATTATTCTGGCTGAGTTTCCATGAGTAATTCCATTCCCACTTGAAGATTAACAACAAAAATTCCCTCAGCTCTCTCTGGGCTCTCATCAAATGTTGCCTGAAAATACCACAGTGCTATCCATCCATTCTTTCTGCCCTAAAGTTATCAACCAATATTGCTGACCAGAAATAGCCCCACGGATGGCATGATACAAGAATTTATATTCCAAGGCTGAGAAAGAGCAATGGCACAGTGTCAGTTGTGGTTCAGTGCAGTGGTTGAATAATGTTTAGCTTCATTTCATGTGAAAACCTTACCTGTTGAGTGCATCAGCTGTGAAATCAAAGGCATGAATGGGAAGTGTCATGGCATTAGATTGTAAAACACAGAGTAGTGCCAAGGGTAGTAAAACAGAAGAGAAGACCTGCTCCTTAATTTTTTTTTTCCACCAGAAAACCAGAGACTGGCCAGGCAATGCCATTGAGTTGTACAATGTAACCTCCTGATTCAATCTTATCAGACTGTCGCTATAGGACACAAAACAAACGACACACATGCAGTCAGGTCGTCAGGGCAAAAAGAAGGAAGTTTGTTTTCCTACTCTAATTTATATAGATTTTGGACAATGACCATGGATTGGAGGATGAGGTTGACAGCTCTCCAACCGGACTAGTCAAACTAGAAGTCCATCAATTGTCCCCTCCTCAAGAGAGGAATGATAAACAAGAAGAACAGTTTACAATAACATCACTTTGTTTACATGAAAATCTGTGAGAAACTCCACTACAAAAATGCAAACATCAGACGGCTGAAA
The DNA here is from genome assembly GCA_013399915.1 of Illadopsis cleaveri. NCBI lineage: Eukaryota > Metazoa > Chordata > Aves > Passeriformes > Timaliidae > Illadopsis > Illadopsis cleaveri. The sequence goes on along the minus strand of VXBB01005517.1, from coordinate 153,621 downwards.
AAGATCAGGGCAACATGAAACCACCCTGGCTTGCAGAGTTACTGTACAGGCAATTCCACCTTCCAGAGTATGCAATGGAAAGTTGGCAATGCAAAAGTTGCAAAGGTGAGTCATTTTGTATTCAATGGATTTCAAAAGAGGGATGGCTTGAGAAACATCATCTTGGATGCTTTTCCTAACATCGTGTAATTTTTGTTACAAAAACACAAGTTTGTTGCTTTCAGTCACAATTCAGAGCCGATGTGACAAGTGCACAGGTCTTGGTGTGGACAAAAGGCCCCATGTAAGCAGACAACACTGATGTTACTTTGCTTACCTCTTGGAAACTGCACATTTCACTTTGATAGAACATTTGTCTAAAAAGCAATAACAGATTGAGCTGGTGCTTTGAGATGTGCATTGTACTGACACAGAATAAGCAACAAAAAGCTGAAAATTACTACAGAGGTGCTGTGAGCAAGATGAGATTGTTGGATGGGTCCCATTTGACACAGGGAAAAGTGGTCACATATGGCGTGAAATCACAAAAGTTACAATTGCAAGGACATCAGAAAGGGGCAGCACTTCAGAGAGATCTGTACTTTCTCATTCTTGCTAGGCATTTTTGTATGGTGGGGTTATTTTGTGAAAAGAAGGAGGGTTGAGTAGTTTGCAATATGGCAGGCTGCTCTTACTTCAGAACAGCCTACAACAGCAATTTCTATAGTCCTAGGATCTGTCAGATACTTTGCCATAGCCAGGAAGGACACCATCCTTGAAAAAAAAAAAAAAAGAAAGAACTTAGAAAAGAAACACTAGCTCAATTATAGTAGCAACATAAAGCAGTTTTCAAAATATTATTGACCTGTGGACTTTTCAATCTGGCATACAGTAGGAGATTTAAAAAAAGTCATCCTAGTGGTAGTTTTCCATTCAAACACTGCACTACCAGAGAATGTGGTTCTTCACTGTCTCCTCCCTCACAGTTTGTCTCATACCAGTCATTTCCATTTCCTTCACTGTAACAGTTGTTATGCTGCAGCTCCACGTAAGAAATTAAAAACATTTAATCAAATAATCACTGTTACATATTATATTACAAGTATGTATCTCTGCTGTCCTCTTCAGGTTTACCCTAGACTTACTTCTATTTTACGCTGGCAAATTCAAAGGAAGATTTTCTCCCAGCGTAACCCACATCATTTACATGCAGCACATATTATGGACAAAACTGAAATCCTAATAGTTTCCTCTAAAAATCATGAAAAGAAGAAGACTGTTTGGATCAAATAGTAGCACACTGTATAATTTATCCAAATTACTTTAATCACTGAGGTCCACATATAATCTTTTATAAATTACTACAGAATATTTCATGTGATTTAAACACTGATAGGAAATCTTTTTTTGCTTGCTCTTCTTTTCATTATTTGAATGTTAATCCTGAAAAATAATTCTAAAAACATGAACAGTTTGTTGACTTTGCAGTATCTTTTTTTAATACTGCAAAGAGGGGACAACTACAGGTAATTTAATGATGTAGAGCATAAAAGACCAAAAGGGTAAAATCAGTTGAACAAGACTAGATCTTTTTATTAATGGGTTGCATTTGTTTGCTCCTTAGGGCAGGAAATACACCTGCTTTCATAATTGTTTATGTCCAGTGAGGATATTCTAGCCCTAAATATAACTGTAAGGCAGCACAGCAGAAAATGCATGTTTTTCAGAACTTGAAAATTAATTCATTGAATTATGCATTGGCTAATCAATTTGTGCTTCTTGAAAAAGACATAAGAATAGAATAGAAAATCTTGTATTGTCCATGGTAATCATAAAAAAGAGAGAAGATTCATATTTGATACTGCACAGCCTCACTTTCACTGAAATTCAAGAACAACACAAATCTGACCTGGCCTTGTTTACCCAGAAAGAGAACATTGTAGGCAGTTTGGTCTTCCCTTAGTGAGAAACTCAGCAGAAAGAAAACATGTTTTACAGGTCAGAGATGTTGGGATCTGAAGCAAGTAATCATCAGATGTTTCTATACAACACAGCAAAACCACAATTTCTTGCAAGGCAGGTCACTGAAACTTTTGGAGACCAATGGCTTGGATGCATGTGTGTATGTGTGTGTGGGCATGGACAGCACGTGTATATAGACATTACCCCTGGCTCACAGATGGGATTAGAAATACACACTGAGAAAGAGACAAGAGTACAACAATTGCACTATTTGCTGCAACAAGTATTTTTCTTCCTCAATTCCATGCTGTATTAGTTATCTGAAGAATGTCCTTGGTTTTTCTAGGATTGCTGTCACAAACACCAATCAAAGTAGCCAAAAATAAAGAAGCCAAAACCAGTGCTTTTTGGGGTCAGTTTAATTTTACTACCAAATGTAAATAGAAACACTTTTAGACTAGTTTTGTCAGATGCATCTAATGTTACTTTAAAATTAGTGAAAGGATTAGTAACAGAGATCAGACAAACTGTAAGATGGAATTATTATTAGATGGATTTTGAGTTACTCTCTCATCTAGCTTTTGTTAACAATTCCTTGACTAATATAAAGAGGAAGATTTCAAGCACTGCACAAACTCCTTGTATGCAACAATTTTATAGCACACAAATATTACCACCTCTATCTCAGCATCCAACCCAAGTTTATAGCTGTCTTCACAGACAAACTGATACTTTATAGAAATTCATACTTCAAGGGCTCTGATGTTTTTGTCATTTAGCTGGAGTTTTCCCTATGAAAATGGAGTTACTGGAACTCAGTATTTTTTTAAACAGCTCTTACAATTTCCATTTAATTGAGCCAGTCTAACCAAAATACACTCTTAGCCATTCATCTGGCCAGAGCATTATGAAGACCATGTGCTTAAAATGACCTTTCCTTTGCTTAAGTCCTTGGCTATAATATTAGCCATTTATTTAACAATTTTTCTCTCCTGAGTACATGCTACAGTTTTTCCCACTGTTTCACAGCTGGAGATGTCACAGTTTCCAATGTACTTTCACACTGTTGATGTGACTGACATTTCTTCATACAGCAGCACAATGTTCACATGGAGGAAATGTTTGGGACCTCAGGAATCAATATATTTATTAGCAACAAGACATCCCCGGTCAAAACTTCATCTTTTAATCAACAGCAATGAACATAAAGGGTGCAAGTTTGTCCAAATATTTGACTATGTGAAGAAACAAACCGATAAATCTTCTGGCACAAAGAGTGCTGAGAAACAGCTGCATATTTGTTCTACTTTTTCCCCCAGCAAAGACTGCAATCCTAAGAATGCACCTAATGTCCCTTTCCTCTGAAATACTCTCAGAACTCTCAAGTCTCTGAGATATGCATCTTCTGGCCGTTTGCCATAGGAAAATCTCAGTCTGTGGTTCATAGGAAGTTTGGCCATCTCTTTTCTTACCTTACCTTTGGGAAGGCAGCAACAATCTCTGCCCACAGCTGACCAAAAAGGAAGGGGGAATTCAGTCATCCAACGCACAAAACAGCCGAGTCAAAATGCATTGAAAGTACATTGCAGTACTTGCATCACACTTCTGCAATGTTCCACTGATATAATCCCATAGTAGTGTAATTCCATAGTAGTGTAATTTACTTTACAGAATACCTCTGGAGCCATAATATGTCCCAGAACATTGTGATTGTCTCATGAGTTTAGAGATGTGTGGTAACTCAGAAATGCATAATGATTTCTGCCAATGATATCTTTCCTTTTCCCATTTGCTTAAAGGGAAATAATATATATAATTTCCCAAACTGCATTTACTTGCAATTTACCCAAAATGTCTAAGATTGCCTTTGTTATTATCAAAACCTGATGTGTATGATACAGTGACTTCAATAAAATACAGATTTTCTTGAGCAGTTTAGAGATGAATCAAAGTTATACCAAGACTTCCAATACGACTTCCAAAATGTTGTTTCCAGGAAAATAAAATTTAAACAGCAGGGGGGAGATTTAAATATTTGTAGCTTCACAAGGTGATAATGAAGGGGGAAAAAGTAAAGAAACATCTTGGAAGTAATTTTCTTAGAGCATTATTGACAGGAGGTGGTGAAATTGCTGTGAAATCTGCCAGAAATTACAAACCTACCCATCAACAAATGTTAGTCGCTTGAAAAAGACTATGTAAGGATCAGAGGTATGTATCAAAAGATAAAGACAAGAAAATAGAATATGGAAGGGTATGAGGAAAAAATTCCATTTCAGCCATGACTTTTCAACAACAAACAAAATTTAACCTGAAACCAAACCAACTCCTTAAAATGGTTTAGTCAAAATACCAAGCACAAGAGAGGCTGCTAACTTGACTTGGACAATTCTATCCAAGTGCAAGCACAGAAACTGTGCCTGTCATAGAGTTAAGGACGCTTCTTCATTCCTCATTCTCAGGACAAAAAGAACCCAGCTGTACTAGCAGTCCAATAGTTAATGTACACATACATACATAGTTAGGAAATAAATAAAACTTCATATTTACTTTTACATTTCCAAGGTGAGCAGATGATGAAATGTACAGTAAACTTCTCCCTATTCCTTTTCTTTGCCCACCCAACAACCTTTGGCAAATGGTTCCACACAAACACATTAGTCTGAATGGTTGAAAACTGTTTCCTCCCATCAGTTGAAAAAATGTCTTAGCAGAGAAGGCAGCATTGCTGGATATACTGGAGCTTTCTTTATATGTTTCTAGATGAAAATGCTTTCTTTTTTTTTTTTTAAACACCATACAAATAGGAAATTACAGCTTCAATCACTAAAGTACAGCAAAGTTTTATACAACTATAAAGCAGGATGTCATAGAGGTAAAAGTTCTTTTTAAAAGGAAGTGTTTCCAGCAAGCTGATAAAGTTCTAATCTTCAGCTCACTATCTGAAAGTAATTGCTATGAATAAAATGAATTCAAATTAAAAATAAAACATGGAAAGAGAGATGTGAAAGCTATGTCATCTTTGAATACCATCAATAATAAAACATACAGAATTTCTGTCTCACATTAAGTATAACCAAGAACTGAGGAGTATAGAGGAGGAAAAAAACCCCAACAAACTATGTGAAAAGAGGACGTGAAGAAACTTACATTACTCCAGCTTGATCCTTGTGACCATTCAAATCCTCTCATTTTGTAAAATTAATCCAAAAGCCTCTCGCTCTTGCTGAACGCCTTTAACAACACAGATGAAAATATATAAAGAGAAAATTGTTTAAGCGTTAATAACACAAGTGTATAAAAACCACTGCATTGTTTGTTCACCACTTCTCACAGTGTTGAAAGAAGAACCAGACTTAAAGAACTGATTTAAACAAACTCTTAACTTCTGGTGTGTACATATATATTGCCAGCAAGCCTGAATAAGAGTGAAAAATGATTGAAATTAATCGTGATTTAAATTTGGAAATGTGGCCTTGTAGTCTCGATGCCTGATTGCAGTAATGGTGTTCTGCATTTCTCAACACATTATGGGATTTGCAATGATTCTACTGCAGCTACAGTGGCTCAATGTACAATGAACAGAAGAAAGTTTAACACTAGATGGCAATATGCTTTTGCAAAATATTTATCTGAGGTGCCTGTAGATAAAGGCAAATATTCTTCAAGCTGTTGTACTATTTCTTGGTTTTCATGCAGGTTTAGACATACAGTTTTTCTTTGGTTTGCACTAAAACTCTCATTTCATGCTATTGTATTTTTCTCATTGCTTGCTTTAAATTAAGTTTAGACAATACTCTGATCCAGGCAGAAGAGATTCACAGTTTAACTGAAAATATGTTACAAATTATTCACTATTTAGTTTGTATGGAAAGCATGTGCAGAATCACATGTGTGTGGAAATCATGTGCAGAATCACATGTGGAATGTTGACCAAATCTCTCCTGCTTGGCCAACTGCAGGAAGCTTGTTTTGTGGGCTACCGTCTTCCTTCTACTGATGTAAATCAGAACATGAACATAACCATGTATCTTTTAAACTCAGGATTCCTTTGGGTAGCATTTTTTCCCATTATCTGAGGCATTAAACTTGCTTATTCACTTTTTGCTCTCACCTAATCAAATAGCTTCCACCAAAGCCCAAGTCTGTTATGCTGTTGGAATAGCCTGGATTGTGCTACAGTTATCCAACGTACTTTGGGTTAGAAATCAAAGCATTCTCTACTTTGTGTAGGGCTTTTCCCAATTCCTTGGAAAGCTCTACATGTTATAAATCAAACCAATAAACCTACACTTTGTAAAACTAAATTCACATTATAATTATCAACTAAGTTGCTAAATAATGGGTAGCTTGGTTGTTTCCAAGAATTACAGGTATTTGAAGGTAACATTAATCTGTCGCAGCAGTGGCAGCAGCTCAGAAAGGCCTTGGCCAATTCCCTCCATGACTTTAGGTGCATCTTCCTTTTACTGGCACTTCTTTTTCTATAAAATTGGGTCCTAGAAGCTATTACCACTCCCACACACAACTTATTCTCTCTTCCCTATCCCAAAACAAAACAACACAGTGATTGCCAGTAGCATTTTGTCTGTTCTCCATTTTAGCTATTGCTCTCCGGATAGTTTGTCCCATATTTCTGCAAAAGGCAATTTTATGCCTTTTGTGCTCTTTATGGATGTGTCTGTGAAGAAAAATATGGACAACACAAATCATAGTAGGTAAGAAAATAGGACATTGTTCAAGGTACTTTGTTGAGGCCAATTGAGATACCTGACAGAATAAACTCATTGTTACTTCTAAATTAAAGGAAAGTTTGAAAATTTCTGTTACCCTGATATGCAATATTTATTTTTGTTTCATTTAAAGTGAGAGAAACTGCACATATGACCTAAAGGAAAAATATACAGTTTGTTTCTAACAGCCATATTGACAGTCAATATTCCTTGGAAATGCCAAGGAGAGTTGAAACACAGACCACCATGCAGTCTACTCTGTTTTAAGAAACACAGTGTAGTGACATAAAAGCACAGTCATCCATTTTAACAGTCTTGACAGTTTCATTCAGAAAACTTTTGTGGCAATATTTAAATAAATCACCAGCCTCTCAAGGAAATATCTGATTGAAAAAGATTTGAAATGTGCCATGAAAGCATGCCTATTTCCTAGCATAAAATGCTTTACAGATTTAAATGAAGAAGAGCAAACATAACCAAAACCTCCAAGAATGCAAAGACTCTGAAAGATGGTAACAGTACAGGAACAGAAGAGAAAGGAGGAGGGGGAGGAATTAGCTCTGAAGGAACAGCTAATTTGTTAATTCTTCACTACTAATTCAGGGTTTTAGTATCAAAAAGTCAAACACTCACAGGGGTCAATGACACTGATTACCAGAAAGATACAATGTTTGTGAGAAATTGTTGGCTTATATTTTACCTCAGATGGTATTTTTATAAAGGACTTTTTGTTTTTTATTCCAATAGAAATAAAAAAGTTACTGAGAGAACATTTCTTCTCTCCCACATATTTGCATTTCAAATCTTGCAGCATTGTGCTAGGGCATAATCAGAAATCATTCCAGCTGAGCAGAACAATTGCTTTAATCATAGTTATTGTAGCCTATCTCAAAGTTAAATATAGTTATTAAAATTTAAAGAAAGCAGCAACCCAAACCCCTCAGGTATTCCAAGGTGCACAAGGACAATAGCTTGATGCTTCATTACACACAGGGAGGTTGTTTGGACTGATGTCAGCACCTGCATGAAACACTCCTGCTTCAAGCCCAAGCTAGACAGCTGTGACAATGGCTGGCTGGAAGAAAATGTTCTTTCAGTACAAGTAATATTTCATCTCTCATTGTCAAAACAGCATGATCCTGTTGGTCCATACAACTCATTAGTAAGTCTAAATAACTAGGTAGTTTCAGTGGTTTGAAGGCCTCCATCTCCTACCCATTTGCTACAACCTTTACTTCTTTCCTGCAGTGGCAGTCTGGTTATGGGATACAGCCATCCATCACACTCAAGCAAGTTTACTTGAATTTGTTCATAGAATTTTGGGGAAAAAAAGTGGAATTTTGCACTGCAAAAATTCAGGTTTGTGACTTGCTGATGGCCCAAGACTAAAACAAACACCACCATTCTGGAATATTGCCAGCTAAACCTCTTTGTTCTGATGTTAGAGTAATCATCTGTTAAAACACAACTACCAAACTGCATCTTAACTGGTAACTCCTTGTCAGTGTGTTTTATAACCACAAAGTTGATGAGTCATAGAGAACTTGAGAGAGAATGCTCACATTTGAGAGGAAGGAGTTTTACAGTCCAGCAAAACTCCATATGAAGGTGCTGAGAACATCATCAGTGGAAGAAGAGCTGTGTAAAGCTAAAGGAAAAGAGATGTGGAATAAGTTCATCAGCTTCTAAACAGTTACTCTATATTTGCATCAGTGTAATAGAGAAGAAGCTGGCCACGGTGCAAAAAAAGTACTTTGTCTCAGATGACATCCAGAGTGCAGCTTTGAAGCCAAAAAGAAGGCAATTGCCTAGAACACTGAGAACAACCTGAGTGCCTGAGAACAACCACAGTTGTATTCCTTACAAGTCCCAACACTGACTTCTGTCTCCTCTTTTCTGGTGCATATCAAGGAATGATCAGAGAATATGGGACAATAAGTGATGCATTCTGCCAGCAGTAATAAGGCCATCATGCACAGCTCTTAAGAGCCCCAGCTACCAGTAAAGATCACTTTATTTGCAGGACAAAGGTACTCCATTTTGTTCATATTCATAACAGGGCTTAACCCAACTACTCAAAGCAGCTGGACATGCTTCTAACTCAGTCTGAAAATGTGCAGAAAAGAGTTTATTGAATGAGTATCCTTGCATGCCAGCACTGAAATCATTAACAGAAAAAATATGTATCTAATTGGGGCAGAATTCATGTTGAGGTAGGGGTAGTGTGTCCCTGAGGCAAGGCATGGTGACATGACATGCCTTTGTTTTTCTAGCACAAACGACTGAAGAAGTCTATGTTAAGCATTAGCCAAATAAAGGCAGCTGATTCCTATCTATTTACCTATTAAGCCAGTAGCTTGGAGTTGGATTTTTTGTTGTTCTGACTGTTTATTGCAGCTGAAGAAATGACACCATCACTTTTCTTCATCATTTAACCAAAGCGTGTAAGCACCAGACAAAGAGGTACACTGTAAACCAGAGCAAACCCTGAACTCTCTTGACACATATAGCCGTGATCTGACTGGAGCTGAGAAAAGACCATGAGGAAAAGTCATGGAAGAAGACATGGATATAAAAACTATGCAGAAGCCACAGAATCATGACTTCAACACCAGAGGCTGTAATAACAATCCTACTAAGGAGTTGTTTCAGGCAGGAGAGGCAGGGTGGGCAGGTTGAAATCCTCCTCCACCTGCCTCCTTCTCCCCACACTAATTCCACGCTGGAGTCTTTTTCTAACATGCTCATCACTGTATCTTCAACCAACTTTGACCCTTCTCTATTGTTAATGAACAAGTAGCATCACAAGCTGCAAGTCCAAACCTGCCCTGTGTTTCCAGATTTAACTCTACACTTATAAGTGGGGGGAGGGGGTAAGCATCACAGCCTGGAAAGGATTCTTCATATTGTAATTTTGGGGTAGAGGGTCAAATTTTGTTCTTTGGATTAATAAGCTTTCAAATACAATACTAGCACTTAAACCATTAAACAATTTTAACTCACTGGAGCATTGTTAATTAACATTTGCATTCCCTCAACAATGTCAAAGATCCAGCAGCATCTCTTAACACAGTCTTCAGATATCACAGTACAGGACACAACACAAAGCTGTACTTTTACTTGCTTAGTAACATTTAGTTTATCATGATCCCACAAATATTTCATCAAGTTTATTGGTAAGATAAAGGCATGTGATCTACACCTCATATATTGCCCTTTGTACTCCCAAGGAAGTGAGAGAGGTACAGTTATTACCTTTATCATTATCTTCACCTCTTCCACCTTCAGCTGTTGCTTTAACACAGGCTGCAAGCATATTAAAGAAGCAGTTACCTTGTCTTTGGAACAGCTATAGTTTACACACCTCTCACCATGACACAGCACATTGTTTCATTCTTCCTCTGTGACCTTCAACAGGAACAGAATTAATCAACATGGAGTACTTAAAAACAATTCCAGCCCTTTACATGTCTCTTCTCACAGAATTAGAAGCATCAAGGTCAGATCAAAGGAAGCAAGTATCAGCCTTAACACTAATATTTTTTCACATTTCGTTAATATTTTACACCAATATTTACACTAATATTTTGTCATCCTCAAAGTAAAAGTAATTTTACCTTCCTAGTTACAGAAGTCTCACATAAAATGTGAGACAATGGATGCTTGAAACGATGAAAGTTAAATTTTTCTGCTCCTGTTGTAGGTCTGCAGTCCCTCCTAGACATATCTACAGTGTATGAAGAACCTGAATGAAGCCTTGCATTTCTGAAAGCTTGCCTATTTTTTCTGAGTTGGTCTATTTAAATAAATCTTGTCTTGCAGAGCAGTGTATTTTAGGAGTAGTGTCTGATGCCATGTTCTCTAGAAAGAGTAAAACACAGAGAAATTTTTGAGATATGAAGAGTGTGAATACAGGGTGTGAATAGCTTTAATCAGTTGACCCATATGGCCCCCCCAGGTGCCTCCAGTTAAA
>VXBB01005517.1:111002-142968 GCA_013399915.1 Illadopsis cleaveri | reverse complement strand
AAAAAAAAAAAAAAGGCATTTTCTTTCTCAATAAATGTAGGCAACTCCCTACATTTTTATATTTTTGAATCTCTTAAAATTGTCAGATAAAAGCAGAAATGAAAGTGTGACCTCTGAAAGTTTCACAGAGGAATCTCTTTCACTCTGACAGATGTGAAAGATACAACATCGTTGTCTCAGGAAGGAGAACTGACCCCCTTACACAAGTCTGTATCTAATAATCACAAGAAAAGTTTTGTTATGTGCCTTAAACTAGCTTGAGCTTATATAACCTTTTTGGGTAGCAACATGATAATCTTTTTTCAGTAATTTCTCTTAAATTCTTACAGAGAGCTTTGATGACTAAGAAATCACCCTGACTTTTAACATATTAACAGGATTTCCATTAACACATGAGTGGGACTGAACATAGATCAATAACTTGCAAGATAAATCCTGTTTCTCGCAATGGTGTCTCTGAGCTAGATTTTTTCTCTTTATTTAAAATATACTGGAGAAATGACAGAAACAGCTGTTGTTATACGCATGCTATAACAATGAGAGTGTTTGCAGCAAGAGAAATTTGAAATTTAAAAATTGAACTAACTGTATGAAATTCTGGGGGATAGTTCTAGAAAACAGTGTCACATGCTTTGCCACTAGAGACAATCTACTAAGGAGATTAAAAGTTCATTCATATATCTTTATATTTTTTGCAAAAAAATTCGGCTTATTCCTGTTCCTTTGCAAGAAAACCTTCTGTTGCTTATTCCTTCTACAAATCACAGCCAAATCTAGGGAAAATCCAAAGATACTTTATAAAAGGACATTTGTTAGCTCCGCTCCTTCTAAGTACAAAGTGTTCAGAGAAGACTGTGAGCAGTAGGAGTGCAGATGGTTTAGTAGCTCTTTTGCACGCAGGAAGATTTCCACAGCATTTTCATATTTGGGAAGGCTGACTGACCCATACATAAATCCTAGTTAAATAATAGAAGGCAACCTCTAGCTCTTTACATTCACCTGCCTTGCCAGGGGCAGGAATTAGAGGGCTCAGCGATTTCAGTCCATGCTATGCATGGGACACAGAAACTGAGTACAAATGTGAAACACACTTTTCATGTCATGAGTTTCCTGCAATCACTAACCCTGGAAGGGGAGAGAGGCAGGAGGAGACAACCTCGCAGCCCACTCTCAGATTTCACTAAGCACAACTCCACCCCTCTTAGCTACATATCTACTGTATCACCACATCCAGCCAGGGACCTCGGTGTGCTGAAAGCTACCCTCAGGATGAGAGCAAGGCAGCTGGTCTGTGGAATTTGGAGTCTGTGTTTCATGTTCTGTCTTTTCTGCATCTTTCTTCACCAAACAACAGCTAAAAGAAAACTGAAGTTTGTGTCCCTAGTAAGTATGAGCAAATGAAATTTCTTCAAAACCTGTTACTACTCTTCCTGTACTCTAGGGTAGGGAGGAGGGGGCACCTTTTCAAATATTTAAATGTTTCCTGCAAATTCGAAATTCATTAGTGCATTGTCAAAAAAAAACCCCAAAAATCTCAATTTTAAATAAGATTTTATAATTTTGTCTCCTTTGTGTACTCCTAGATGAACTTACTTTCTGGATGGATATAGAATGCTTCTTTTATAGCACTAAGAGAAAAATAACACAGAATTCTGTTTTAAAATGTAAAAGAGGATTTCATAACTAAATACCAAGTGTGTAAACACCCTCTTTACCATGGAAGTTTCCACTTTTCCAGTGGTTTCAATGGATTAACATGCATAGTAAATTTCAGTATGTGAAATTCAAACAAGTGTACAATGACATTGAACAACCAACATGAAAACCAGCACTGTGAAGCTAATGCTATTTGCAATGATTACGATGTACCATTTGTTTGCAGGAAGCCTGAATCTTATTCTGAACATCACACACACGTGTCCTGCAGTTTTTGATTTTATTTCTCCCTGCTTGGATTAAGAAAAAAAAATCTGGTTTTAAAATTTTAGAATCATATATGGCTGCTAATTTCTGCCAAGTAAGAGAACTTCACAGCAGTCAGCCACAGAACTGTTATCTCGAGTGATAGTTTGGGTTTTTTCCTTCTGAATTCCAACTTAGTAATTCCAAAGTAGAAATATTCAAATATTTCTCCAAAATTACTTACATGCATCTGTTTGTTTTCTGTTTATTTAATATGATGGCCTATACCTCCTAAAATACATAAAACCTCTTTAAAATGTAATAGGGTATCCAGTAGTTTTAATAACTTGCAAGAATTTATTTGAGCTAATTTATTCTCAAACGCCTAGAAAAGAACCAGTTATATTTGTCTAAATAAATTCAACAGGAAATATAGCTATCTAGACTAAAGGCAAGCACCATTAATATACTTAGCACCTGTCAGATACAGTACTCACTGTCATTGCATATTTCTTGTGACTACACTAATTAGTCATAATCACCACAAAAAATACCAGTAATACAAAAGCAATTTCATCTGTTTTATCAGGTATTTCGCCATGGTGATCATACCCCACAGGATTTTTTTCCAACTGATAAGCACAAAGAAATTGCAAGACAACAGGGATATAGCCAACTTACCAAGGTGAGTTTGTTTACCTGGGCCAAGAACTGAACTATTGGAAGATGGTGTGTTGATATTTGGGGGTTGGAACTTTGGTTTCACTTGGAGAAAGCCCTTATTAAGTAGCCACTTAAGGACAGCAAAAGAATTTACTAGGCAAATACAGCAACAGGACTCACTAATTTTAAAAGAAACTGAGTCATCCTGTTCTGGTCCAATGTCAGCATATGCTGAGCTTTTTGATTGCAGACTAAGGTGTTCTGGGAGGAGCCAGGCACTGGTGACCATCTCACTTCCCCTGTGACCATACAGGAAGCTTTAACCATCAGTAGCATCAGGTGCTGGAAGTGCTTACAGACTCAACCCTCCCTCAATCTCTGCTGAACAGGAGTGCTTCCTAACTCATGAGCTGTTCAGATCAGTTCAGATCAGATAGCAGTAACTTCTCTCATGCTATACCCAAGAAAACTGATTTAAAACTCAGCTATTTTAGTGTAGGCATTTTTGGAATCAGCTGTTGGCTAACCAGAAGCAGCTGAAGCAACCAGAGATACTGTATCAGACAGATGCTGTCCCTGCCTTGACTGTGACTTCTATTAGCTGTCACGTCTTACAAATGGAGCCAAGGGTGAAGTGTACTACCAGACTGTAGGGCAATACTTGGGCACTGAGTGGTTTTAACCCCACTTCTGCTCCCCTGCCACCAGAAGGACCCACTGTGTCTGGGTGCTTGTGCTTCATTCCTTTTTCCCCAAGGTATGTTATTTGGATGAAAAAAAGCTGCTGGTTATTTGCCTAGTACTCAGAACCTGGCAGTCTCCCTGGAGTAGTTTAGATGTGCCAGAAGTCTGGTTGTCCCAGAAAAATGGCTACAGTGCGCGTGGAGGCAGACAGTGAAGTGTGTCTCTCTGTTAGGCGCACACACCTTATGCCCAGTGGGTCTCTCTCCTAGGGGAACTTGCCAGGTCTCCATCACAATCAGAATAGAACAAACTGCCTGAGGGGTTCCTTTTCCTCACTGTTCTTAGGAGACAAAACTGATCTCCAAAGCAAAATTAGGCCTTTTTCTACTCATGTCAACTCCCTTGAAGAAACAGGAGTAACAGACTAGCTTCCCAACTCAGCTGTGACTCAGTCATTCCATATAAACGCTATGCAAGTTCAGCAATCCATGCCAACTTGCTCCAGAGCATGGAAGACTTCAAGACCCAGGTGTCAGAACTTAACAACATGCATATTAGGCAAGCTGGGGCAGAAGCCTCAACCACACCTATACCCTAGAAAACTGGATGCACAATTCCAGCAAGAGAAAGAGGTGATCACATGTACACATAGTGGGTCCTGAGTAACTTGGTCTGACCACACAGCTGACTTGGCTTGGAGCAGGAGGTTGGACTAGAGACTTCCTGAGGCCCCTTTCAGTCTGAATTATCCTCTGATCCCATGACTTAGAAAATTGCTTTAGGAAGCCATGAGTAGTCACTGTACTTGAGATGCCAGTGTACAGTAATTTTTACATGAGCAAAGTGGAATGTATTTAAATTTCAGCCAGGGAACATCAGGTACAAGTAAAAAGATGGCAATATAAAGACTATTACAGGGACACTGTGAGTGATTATAGTGGAGTCACCAGCCCTAGGGGTGTTTAAGCAAAGTCTGGAAATGGTACTTAGTGCCATGATCTAGTTGACATGGTGGCATTAGGTAATAGGTTGGACTCAATGATCTCAGAGGTCGTTTCCAACCACACTGATTCCATGATCATATGTCATGTGTTCACAAAATTATGTAGGTAAGTCAGAAGATGTTCAGCTAAGAGCTACTAAAATATTGGGACTGAAAAACCTATTTTGCTTTGAGGGTAGAGAATTGTCATTAGTTTAATTTAACACAGAGATAAAGTGACTTGATTCCATTTTATAGGTTATTGTTTAACTGTGAATAAGATCTGTGATGGTGAATGTTATTCAAAAGTGTAACAAGATTCAGTGACTGAAAGTCAGGAACACAGGCAAGAATCAAAAATCAAATGTTTCAGATTGTTGATAATAATTAACAATTGCAACAAAATTCCCGAAGGCTTGGAGAACTTTTACTTCAAGTCTTCTATTCTTAAAAACTAAATGTTGCCCAGACTAAAACTGTAGCCCCCATAAAGAATCACTGGTGATACTCTATGGGATTCATATCCTGGATGTGTCTTCATGGACAGGTGGCTGCTCTGTCTGCACTCCCAATTAATCAGCTCTGAGACAGCAATAGAGTAGAAACTAGACAGATGGTGTTGGAACATCTCTATGCCTACTTTAAGTCTCACTAGCTCACATAAACATATACATAGCTTTCCACAGAGTAAAATACAAAACTACATCCACCAGGAGTCATATCTAACATTATCCAATAGCGTACATGCAGCAACTTTACTACTTTTTTCTCATGTCTTCTTTCCTACTTCACTTTGAAAAGGAAAAAGGTCTTTATTAAAATAATATCAGATATTACTGCATTCTTTTTTGGTTGTAGGAATGAATGCATAGCACATTTCTTTAGCCTCTTACACTCTTGTGTTACTTCTACAGCTTGGCATACAACAACAGTATGAGCTTGGCCAGTACATGCGGAGGAGATACTCTCATTTCCTGAGCGTTGTGTACAAGCAGTGTGAGGCAAGTACTGGATCTGGGCAGGAAGGTGTTTTTCATGGTTGTTAATGGGACTTCCTGGATGCATAAGAGTCTGAAGCTGGTGCAGTTGGAGAAAATTTAATACTGATTGAAGTCAATGTAATTCAAGAGTATCCCTGAAAATGTGTTTCAGCTTTTATCCTGATGCTTAACTGAAATCAACATGAAAGGCTTTTTAGGCTGCACATCAGGTTCAGCTCCCTCACTGCTGTATGAAAGAGCATCTATGTCAAATACCTCCAAGCTACATTTCCACATGGAATGCAGAGACAACTCAGTTTTAATGTAGGTTCCAGCTTTTCAGTGCACATATGTCCCAAAGCCCAGAGGGTCAAATAGTGTCAATCTCATGCTCTCTACTAGGAGTCCTAAGATGTTACCATGCTCAGTTGTTCAGCAAAATTTTATTCCAGCTGCAATCTTTCTCCCTCCTCCTTCTTTCTCATGATCCTTCTTCATGCCACTCCATTTGAATGATAACTTTCCCAGTACCAGCCCCTTTTTTTCCTACCAAGAAGACAATGAAGTAAACCTAATGGAAGCAATTACCTTCCAAAATGTTTCTTTTTTTTTTTTTTTTTTTTTTCTTCCTTCAGATCTATGTTCAAAGCACTGACTGTGATCACACACTTATGAGTGCTCAGGCAAGTCTTGCTGGACTGTACCCACCAACACAGGGTCAGATTTGGAACCCCAGAATCCTTTGGCAGCCAATTCCAGTTCACACAGTGCCACTGTCACATGATAATGTGAGTATAAACTAGGGGCATCTGGGGCATCTGCTTTCCCTTAATCATTAGTAAAGTACCTGGGATATGAGATGGAGGTGCACCAAAAAGTGCATGGTAAAGACAGTGAAAAGTACATGGTTACAAGCATTGTGTGGAAAGGCCTAATAGGCTGAATAGAAGTATTGGCATGGACTTACCTGTCAGAGACACAATCTTAACAGAACAGGAAGAAAAATGGGAGTACTGGGTATAGAGAGAAAGAGTTAATTTATAAGGTGATTAAATCACTGTAGAAGTAGATTAATCCTAAATTGAACACAAACATGACTTTCTTTGTGTGAGAAGAGAAAACATAATTAATCTCACTAGTGCTTCATTATTGTTTAGTCCATAGCCAACAGAAAAGACAAAAGAATCATTCTGGGACTTACACTATGGTGACAATTGAGCTACATGATTGCTTTTCATGCACTTTGCAGGTCAGTGCATGCACTTTGAGGATTGGTGAAAAAAGTAAAAGAGAAAAGGAAGGAGGACTCAGAGCTTTAAGCACAAGTTTACAGGGCAATTAATCTCCCTTCCTCAGCTCCTCACTTTGGAGTTGTAAGGAATCCTGTGGATAGCAGCTCTGCAGCCTGCATATACTTGTCCTAGAGGGGAAAGCTGTGCAGCCAACTGGAGCTGGAATCTCCTGTGTGTGGAAAATCTAGGATAAAAAGTTAAGATCAGGAGCACGCAGTGAGTCGCGGTTTGTGAGAGCAAGTTTGCAGATGTGATGTGAGATAAACTGTGTGGGCTTTCCAAGTCTAGTTAACACAGCCTGTGATGATAAGAGAATCACGTTGGATAGGGGGCATGGGGCAATGGTTCTCACCTCGGGGTGATGAGAGCATGAAGATGGAAGGTATGGAGACATGTCTTCCTCTTCACACACACAGCCAGGCACAGAGTCAGGAGCTGCTTCTGACACTGTCACAGGTGGGGATATCCCAGCAGACAGTCAGGAAAACCTGGCCAATATCAACACAGATGGCAAACTCAGCAAGTGCTGCACCTCCTTCATATCTAGGGGAGCAAGTAAGTTTATCCAAACAAATCATAAAGTCATGAACACATGCACAATTTTCATACATTTTTCAACTATTTGTGTTTTAACTTTATTCGTCCTTACTACATATACAGGGTAAACTTGAGACCACATGTATCCTACAACACAAAACAAGTGCCCATCATTTATTGGTGAAGTCATGCCTGTTCATGAATCTATTGCTATAATTCACAAACATCTTTCTATCTTATGGAATACATAGATGATATTTCTAAAAAAGATTGAGGAACTACTGTGAAGCATTCCAAGATAATTATCCCTTCCAAACATGCAAGTTCTTTTCAAAGTTCTTTTAACATTGGGACTATATAGATGGAGCTGCATTACTGGGAAAAGGACAAAAAAACACATTAGGGAAAACCACTAATAATAACTCAGTGTCAAATTTTAACTTTTGTTTAAATTTAACACAGAAAACAAGAATAAACTCAATTTAGCTTACATATATAAATACATATAAATGAAATAAGTTCTGAAGTCATTCCAGTAACCTTTAAATATCTTAGATTAATAAAGGACAAAGAGTTACAGAAAGTTCACAAGTTTCTACAATTTAGATGAACTAAATGAAGCTGTGTTAAATAGACTCAATACAGCTGAATATGCACAAAGACTGGATTGCAGTCCACCTGCTGCTTGGTAATTTGTTGTAAAAATGTGATGATGTGTTTAAAGAAAGACTGAACATAATGAATTAAATCATCCCTGGAGAAGCTAAGAACAAAGGAGCTCATGAGGGCTTGTCTTAGTCTTCTGTCAAAGGACAAATTTCATCTTGTGTAAATGAATCCTTTAACTTTGAACTACTGCAGCTATTACTCCTCTGAACATTTAAAGATTATTTTGTATGTAGTCATCAGTATGACTCCTAGAGTCCTGAAGATGAATATCCTTGAAACTACATTCCCAAATTATTTTTCAGCTTGTCCTAACTAGTGAAATCAAACAGAACAGCAATCCTGCAAGGGTATATTGAATTGCAGAACAAGATGCACCTTGCCTAACTAGGATTTTGCAATTTTCTTTCCAGTTGCTATACCTACCTTTCTCACACTGCCCAAAATACAAGAAACTTCTGAGAGAAACCTTTGCAACAAGGGATTTCCAAAGGCAATTCAAGCACTACAAGGTGAAGTATTTTCAGTTCTGGAAATCCAGAAATGTACCACTTCTTCAACATCATTTAACATGTAGGTTTAAAAAATAGCAGTTAATATGCTCCTTTCAAATCTCTAATCTTCATAGTGGGTGTAGACTACATACTCAAAAAGCAATTACAACATTACAGATCCAGCTGGACTGGGCTATCTCCAACAATTGAAAATGGCAAGTCATAGGGAAGATAAATTATTGACCTACTTGCAAAAACTTAGTTTGTAGGAGATTATCTGAACAAAAACTCAGATAAAATCAGTGTCAATGCCTCTCAAATTATTCCAATACCTCTCTCTGTTTACTCCCTTGTAAAGCAACTCCTCCGACATCTCTGCCTATATGTCTGTGAGTTCAGATTCATTTTCTCATCTCAATGCCCCAGAATTTTTATAACAGTGTTTAGCTATTCACGTTTTCCACCCAAAATCTGGTGTTCTCTTATGTTTTGTGATTGTCTTCATATGGTATCCTTTCCTTTGTTTCTCCACCATCAAAACCTTTGCATGACTATATAATCATGTTTATTCTGCTGCAACCTACTTCTTCACATGTGTATTCAAAAGGACACTATGAACCTCATCTGTTTTTCTACTATCTTTCACCACTGACCTCAGTCATCCATCTGTGGCTCTGCATCTGGGTATTATATGCAAGTAAATCACAATTCCCATTTTATCAAATTTAAATCTTACCTCTCTTTCTGCTGAGTACCAATATCAGAATAATTCTGTTTATAACACTTCCTTTAAGCACTTTTTGGATTTCTGTCAGACTTCTTCATATATCTATGTGCCCTCTACTTCCTACCAAACATTTCCACCACGTATAAACAATGACCATACTTCAAATCTGAACTAACATCACCAACCTTGTCTAAATGAATAGGCCAAATTCTCTTACATCTAGGCAATGGTTCATTGCTTAAATGCAAAGTGCAAAGACTGTCTTCTTTCTAAAAATTCCTATGTATTAGTATGGAAATGTGTAGAAATCATGTAAAAAGGCCCTCAGTACTACAAATTTGTGGATTTTTTTGTTTTTTTTTTTGTATTGCAGCAATTTCTGAACTTTTTAGCCACTCATACAGGATACTCATTGAAGAAGTTGACTACTGAAAGGATTTGGAAGCTCTCTGACACTTTACAATTTGAGGTAAATAGAATCATAGAATCATTTAGGTTGGAAAAGGCTCTTAAGATCTTCGAGTCCAATGGAAATTCCTATACTTCCTTCAACCTGGTATTTTTATTGTGTTTATTTTTTTATTGTAAGTCATAAAAAGATCATAGATCTGTGCTTCAAAATTTTTTCAACATAGACTATTTTCAGCTTCTTTCCCAGAAATCCTCACTTAACATCAAACTTACAACTGAAAATCCTGCAAACACTCTATGTGTGAGGTTGCTGTGGCTCATCCGCCACTATAAGGAACACGGACTAATGGACTTTCATATTCAAGATCCAGTCAGTGACTGCATATGGAGAATTAGGCAAAAGCATTCCTTTGGATAAAATTGTCTTATAACGCCTCCAGACCCCACCAGGAGATTCACAGGGATAAAAATATGTTACTGGCAAAGAAACATAAATATCCTTCCACAAAGATTTTATGCAAATTCTATAAGCAAGAGAAGTCATTATTTGTACATGGCCAGTAGTGGACAGAGTATTTTCAGGAATTAAGCAAGCATTGGAATGACACAAATTGCTACTTGTGGAAGTTTGGGAGCTTGTTCTAAGCAAAGGTACCAGGCAGATCACAAAAAAACATGGATTTTTTAACAAAAGAGGGATTGTGGTGCCAAACTGGCATGGGGATCTGGGTTCCACAGTCTGGAAAATGTTATGATTTGAAAAAATTCTGACTGCCCTTCATTTAGCAAGAAGTCCCACTTCAAAGTCTAGACTTACCTCAGCTGACAGAACTGAAAATTCCAGAGTCTTGTGTTCAAAAGTTATTTTGGAAGGCAGCTTTTGCTACTACACTTTCATGCATAACTATTTAGAAACTTCAATCTTAAGGATAAATTGGTCATCAGTCCTGGGATATTAGGGAGGGAGTTTTAAGGTGGATTTCAGAAGCAATATGGAATATTTTACAGGGTGTGATGCTAAGGAGTTTACCTTCATTCCTGCAGTTTTTGCAGAAGTCCAACTTTGATCAAAGCAGACTTAAATAGAATGTTAGCCAAGGCCTTAAGTTCTATGAATGTTAACATGTTGTGACATTTCACTGTAATTTCCGTGAGATCATCCTTCCATGTTTTCCAAATGCAGGACCACAACTTTCTATCCTGTGTCACTAGACAGATATGCAAAACCCACAGCACCCATCAAGAATCTAGCTAAACACTGGAATGAAAAAAAAAAAAAGTGTTTTTCCTTCTAGTTTGAAATCTGATGAGCCTTGCTCTTTGCTACTACTGACTGGGAACTCTGAGGGTATCAATGAAGACATCTGCCATAAAAGCCTCTCTCATTTTCCAAGCATCTAGAGAGAGCGTCCTTCCATAGTTTTTTAATACAATTGACGAAACTGCAGTAGCACACATCTCACTGTAGTTGTTACTTTCAGCTAAGTGTTATCTGACTTTCAGGTAACTTGGAGACTGAGGTGTTTGCTTGCCTACAGACTGTCTTAAATAGCATGCAAGCAGCCAATTCTTTCCTCAAGACATCAATCACATTTCTTAAAAGAGAAATGGATAACACTGTGATCTGAACTGGTTTAACCTAGCACGTTCTATTGTTTTCTTGTTTAAACAAACCCTTCAAGTAGTTGACATTTTTCTTTGAGCTCACTTGTTACAAGAACACTCCTTTTGGTGAGCTCAGTCCAAAGGTTACATTGCACTCAAGGAAAGTTACCAACCTTGTTTAAACAGGAATTAGGGGTAGTACAAACCAGGAGTGTTGTGCATATCTTCCCTTCTCACAGTTGTGATCACTAACATACCTTGGACTGCCTCCCTAAGGAAAGACTAGTCCATTCCACTTTAGCTTGAGGACTGTGACAGTATCCAATAGACCATGATAGGTATGAATTTCATTTTTGTCTTCTATATCTACCCCATACTTGGCTACATCCATACTACAGCTATACATACTCCTATCTGATCTCTGTATTCCTCTTACACCTGAGTGCTCTCAGCCCTTCAAATTCTGAACTTTATCTAGGATTTGTTTCAGTAAAAATATATCCCAGCACATGCCTGAAAAAGTCACAGAGTGATTTTTTTTTCACTTGACAACATAAAAAATGCCAGTTTCTTTTGGCATCATTTTTAGTATTATATTTCCTCTTCTTGTTGAACACCTCCCTTCAAATTTCTTTGAAGCACTATGATTCCTGATAAATAGGAATGCTACAGCTGCCTAAATGCAAAATACAGTCATCATTTTATTACAATGAAAATGTTGCTGGAATGAAAACATTCAGAATTTGTTCTGAGAAGTATTTTGTGCCAGAAAAAATAACAATTAGCAGCAGGTATCAGTCAGAAAATCACCATGTTTTTTTCTGCACTGTAGGATATTAACAATTACACTTTACCTGTTTGGGCTACTCATGGTGTCAGGACCAAGCTGATGAAGCTGTCGGAATTGTTACTGCAGGTGGAATTTGGGTTCCACAAACAAATTCAAAAATCACGTTTGCAAGGAGGTAAGCTGAATTCTTATCCCATTTAAAACCAAAAGTAGGATGGAAAAGAAGAAAGGGCATATGACAAACATTGCTGCAGATTCCATAGTAGAATGTTGAAAGATGCCATTATGGGGATATTGGTGGGGAGCACTGAAAGATTTTGATTAATGGGGAGGGAGATGGTGAGCATAGGAATAATGAATATCCTAATCTAGCATTATCATTGGGGTATCATTTAGATTACACTGTGTAAGAAATTCAATATAACATACAGATTCATGTTGAATTGAATCAAGTCTGAACTTAGTGTAAGCCTCCATGTGCAACTTACTTAAAAAATAATATTTGTAGTAATGTCTAGAATGGTGACTTTGTTGCCTAACAGTCTTCATATTCCACTGCTGAGAGTCCTAAAATGAGATTGCTAAACTGCTTCTAAACCTTCCTCTCTCAGGAAACAGTGGCTGAAATTTGAAAATATTTTATGACTTTTCAATCACTCATTCTCCTCCTTTCATCCCCTGTCATCTTTTGAGCCTCCTTTTTGTTTTCTATGGGCAGTTTACAGGCAGGATCTGCGAGCTAGGAAGACAAACATAGAAGCATGAATCAATTTGTTGCATTTTTCAAACCTCCAACTTGCAAAACTTGGCACAAAGTTCAAACCTCTGCCCCTGCTGTACTAAAAATTGCTATTAACAATGTGCCAGGAGCTAAAGACTAATTCTGTCTCATTTGCTAGTTGGTACAGTTCTACTTTTAGGATTTTAATTTGTCGACATGCCAACCTTATATTAACATATTGGCACAGTCATTGATTTAAATCAAGTAGTTTGTCGTAAAATTTTTCAGCAGCGAACATTAACAAAGTACAGACAACCACACAATTTATAAAGCCCCAGAGTCCAGAGGATATGCTCTTTCTTTTTTCTACGGAAAGCAGGAAATCAATCGAGCTACACATACAACGGTATAGTATTCATTACTCTGCTCTTCTTGCACTGTTCTGCTAGCACAAAGTAACTGTGAATGCACTGTTTGAAGCTGTTAAGGCTATTAGGGATCCCCAAAACATTTTACACAGAAGTAAAATAGGCCCACTGTTCATTTGAAAGATACTGTCACTATTAGTCAAGGCGCTCTGCACAAATTACCAGTTAAGTCAATTGAAAAAATCTAGTGCATTTAATGACAGATTGCTAAAATGGCAACAATCGATACAGATGTTAACACAAGCATCACTTTCACTGTCACTGCTTCCCCATTTTCTTTCAGGTGTTCTTTTAAAAACTATTCTAAAGCATATCTTAGATGCTAGAAAGCCTTCATACCATCAAAAAATGGTTATGTATTCCACGGTGAGTGCTTTCTGTTTCTATTGTGTCTGCTTTCTGCAGTTACTAAATGCAGTGAAAGCCATGAAATTTTATTTCCTTCATGAAATACAGCTACAAGCATTTTTGATTTGGTTAACCTTAAATATCTTCAGGTTTTTAAATTTTTTTAATGAACAGATACTACTTTGAAACCCGAAGCATTCCATTTTGCACTTCATGTCATGTTTTTTTCATTGTAATAAAGTTTTGATTGGGCAGGGAATGGGAAAAAACTCATGTTTTATTAAACCTGGATCACAAAGTTAATTTAAAATAAAATCTTCCTGCATCTTTTTCAAGTGCAACAGGGAAAAAAAAAAAAATTAAGTTACAGTTATTTTAGAAGGCCTTAGGAAGGCAGTTATTCAATTGTGATCTTATATTTTTGTTTAGAATGGGCAAATGCTGTCATTGGAGGAGGAAATTTTTGGATTGGTCTCACTAAAAAGCTCCTGTTTCTAAACTGCAATTATATCATGACCTATCAGGTATATATCAGCTAAAGAGCTTACTGATCTGATCTCAAACACTGTTTACTTAACAGGCAAAACCAGTAGTTCTTTTGAAAAGAAGTTTTAACAGCTGCTATTGATTTTGTAAGAGCTGCACGTGATTAAGACTTCTTAAATATTTCCATATATGTATACTTTATACATGCAGCATTTCAGTTTATATAGCCGTAAAGGAACAATATTTGCTCAACCGTGCAAAGGGCAAGTATTAATTAGGCCACACAAGTAATTTCAATGTTGAGTGGACAGATAATGTTCAGGAAATATTGATAAATAATAGGTTTGTGCAATCATTTCCCACAGACCTTTAATAAAGATTTCTTCTGTTCGCAGCATGCAGCCACCATTGCTGCCTTACAGATAGCACTCAATGTTTTCAATGGGAAATTGCCTCCTCACAGTGCCTGCCATTTTTTTGAACTTTACCAGGAAAAAAACGGGCAAGTATCTGCAAGCTATACGGCTAATATGTACCTTTTCTAAAAAGGAATTTTCTGATACCCAAGACTAATTAAACTGGATACATGAAGTTCACTATTCAGTAAAATATTACGCTTTGGTTTTAATTATTGTAATTGCATTCAGTTTAGTAGTCAGCAGCAGAATAAGCCTGAAAACCATTTAGATATACATATATAAATATAGTTATGGGAGGTTTTACTCCATCCTTTTTATCTATTTAACTCCTTAGCAAAAACAGCAAACTACATGCAAATTGGTGTTGACCCCCAGTTGGTTAAAAAGTTGTCTTCAGAGTACTAATTATATTAGTAAATCATAAACATATTAGCAACCAGACAAATAAGCTGGCTAAAAGTTTGTCCCCAAGTACATGATACAGTGACTTCAATAAAATACAGATTTTCTGTGTGGTTTTGCACACCTAACTCTATTTGGACCCTTATGTATTTTGAAACAGGCAATACACCATAGAAATGTACTACAGGAATGATTCTTTGAGGGAACCTCATCCCCTCACTCTCCCTGGCTGCAAATTCCGCTGTCCCCTGGAGAGATTTACTCATCTGGTCTCTCCCATCCTAGTACACTATTGGACAAGAGAATGTAGGATGTAGGACACGAAAAGAGGTAAGCTAACTGCTTTGGGCACATGTACCCAAAAGTAAAGTCAGGATTACTTCTTGAGCCCACAGCTCAAGTGACAATTTGAAGTGACAATCATTTTTGTAAGGGTCTGATCTGAAATGGAAAATACGCAGATCCAGGAAAAGAGAATTGTACCCATGGCTGTCATTTCTACTCCATCAATACATTTATCTATTCCAGACCAATTTTCTGGCGAAATGAAATCAAGGCTGATCTGACTTTAGGGTACTGTTTTTCATGTGGGTTTTTCTGTTTTGGTTTGGTTGAGTGCAGTCAAAAAGAGCTTCAGTCACTGAAGTACATGTAAATGCACCGACTTAGATCAGTCACCTTTTCTTCTCTAACTGCAGAGTATTTGTCCAAGCCAATTAACAACAGTCAACAATTATGCATTCCCTTGATTTTAGCAGGCATTCAGAGATCAAAACAGATGACTATTGAATAGTACAGAAGATTGGTACTTACCAGAATGTCAAATGTATATAGAGACACATTGGTATACTAACTCATTCCCTCGTAGGTTGTCTATGTCACCATATTAGGACGTTCAAATTTCCATTTTGATCACTTATGAGATTTAGTTTTGCAGAATGAGGGAACAGGAAGGCAGAAAATGACACTGTCTGTTATCTAGCTCTATATTACTTAAGCGAAATGAAAAGCTAAGAAACGTCACTTTTCTGATGTTCAAATATTGTACCCAGCATTAAAAAATCCCATATGACTTTCTGAATCACTGATCTCAAGAAGAATTTGAATCGTTGGAGCTTATAAGAATGCAGACCAGCCAACTCATCTGGTTGAAAAGAATTTCCTGTTGAATATCTTGAATCCATTAACAGAGTGGAGGTGGTCTGGCCAAAATAAATGAAAAATTAGCAAGTAATGGTTCACTACAAATTTCTTCACTATAGTCATTGCTCACAAATTCTCAGGAAATATTTCAGGAAATGACCACATTTAATTGCAAAAGGTAATTTGGCAGAGGAAGGGGGAAGTTGCTTGTGATGAGGTTTTTTTCCGGCCACACTACTAATACAGTCATGGAAGTTAATGATAAGTACTTCATGTTTATACTGTGGCGCTTAATAATCTAAGGTTTGTTGTTGTGGTGCAAAATTCGGGTTTTCTAAAGTTGCTATGTTTCTTTGTTATCTGTCTTGTAATGGTTCAATCCTGTAACCCCTCATCCCCAATTCCTGTGGTCTTTCCCTGAGACAAATCCTGTCAATCACACTGTTAACCACACCCCAGGCCTCAAGAGTTCTGGTAAAGACCCCAAGGTGACTCAGCAAAGTATCATGCTCCCCACTCCCCTTTCTTTCCCTAGATGGCACTGGCCATTGTCTCCTGTTCTTAGTCACTCCCCCCCTCACCTGAGATTGATTGTAAGAAACCCCCTTACCTGGGACACGCCCCTGATATATAATGGGCTGTCCGTGCCCCAGACCCTCCCTCTCTGGCACGGGGAAACCAGGCAGGTCACTCTCTGGCATGAGGAGCTCTGGCAAGTAGAGCTCCAAGAATAAACCTCTTCAACCCACGCCAAGAGTCCTCTCCTTCCTTCCTTGTCTTCTAACTAACACGTTCCAGCCTGAGGTTCAGACCCACAAAACATCAGAGGCACCAAGCCTTCATCTTATGTTGAACCTGAACAACAGCTGGCCGGTGAAGCAGCTCAGGAAATCAACAGTTTGTGGACATTAATTCCCCTCCTTCACAAAGCAAACTGTGTAACAGAACACATAAATAAAGGAAAAAATGTATCATATAGCAATATTTTAGAATAATAAAGACACAAATATTTAGCCTTTAAGTTTAACACAAAGGCTGTACTTTGTTTCAATCCTCATATTTTCCTGAAGTAGAAGTGAGATGATGTTCAGGCATTTTACACCAAATCCAGCATCACTGCTTTCATTAGCAATCCTGAGTGCTGAAAACACATCTGGACCACAAAAGAAGTTACAACCAAACCTGATACTCCAATAAAAATGTTTTCCATATGTCATATCAAAATTTGACACTTTCCACTATTTTATCCTGGTTCAGAATGGAACCAGAATGGATATGTTTGGGCCATATCCTAATTTTTTGGACTAATTTAGGAAACATCAATTTCACTTTTCCTGCTGGCAGTTTTAAACTCTCTGCTGTGCATGACTGGCACTTAGGAAAAGGCCAAGGCACACTGATCCACAGGCAGCACAGAGCAGCATGCTGACAGACTGCCCTGTGCTAAATCACTGTGCTCTACCAGTTCTCAATGAATGCAGACAGCCTGGAACAGCTGACTTTTAACACCAGGAAGCTAAATTAGGGAGAAGAGTGATGGAAAGATTTTACAGGTCACAATTACACTTGACATAGATAGCAGCAAAATCTCTGATTTCAGCTGTTTCCAACTCTGTCAAAAATCATCTCAACTCTTTTTCTTTGCTAATGCATATGTTACTAATTTGATTCTACATGGATAAGAGCATTTTATGAAGCCCATTAATGGGATTTTTTTTAAAAATCCAGGACTGTGACTGAGCTCAAAAGTGTAATTTATATAGACAGCTATTCTACAGGGAGATTCCAGTTTGCAAACATACAGATGTTTCTATAAAAAGCTTAATTGAAGTTTTATGGAGAGGATTTATGTCCCCACTACAAGGAAATAAAGGGGTTATGCAAGTATTGTTAATATAGGTCACACAATACAATAGTAGTATTTGAGGGTGGTTTAAATCAGAGTTAAGTTCCTCCACATCTCAATGACCTCACATCTCAATGGTGAAACAGAGGAAATTAATAAAGCTCAGCATATTTGAGAACGAGGTAAAACTGTGATCTCTCCCTCTGCTCTTTTTTCTGCTCAGGAAGATTTCAGCATGGATTGACTCAACGTTTCAACAGACTTTTCCTAATCCAGTCAAAACAGGAGCAAATGTGTTAACTCCTCTCCACTTAGTCTGAACTGCTTACTTGTTGAGGTACTATTAATAGGTTTGCCATGTCTTTTAGAGAATGCTGTATGCTAAGAATGCATCTCTGTGTCTTACCTTTAGGTGTTCCCTTTGCTATCTCCAATGTGAAAAGAATTCTTCCCATGTGATATGACTGTTTCATAACTTGACTCTTTCCACTGTGATATGACTGTGGTCCAACATTTCTCATTAAATTCTATCAGCATGACCAACTGAGTTTCCTGATCTCTATCAAAAGAAAACATTCCTTAATACTACAAAGGAAAATTATAGAAAGCGGGGACTTATTCTTCATGAATATTTGAAATATGAATATGTTTATCACCTGGTAAAACCCAAGTGCAATATGAAATCAGTGGAATTTTTCAAGACCTATTCCTTCCAAAGGGACATTGTCAGAACTAATTCAACTATGTAATTATAATTAGAGTGTTTTGAAGGACTATAGCCTTGATTTACAGCAAAACTGGAAAATACCTCTGAAGGACTGTGCCCTCTTTTGAAGAATGAGACAAGAACTTCCAGAACTGGTGACAGAAGCAAGGCTTCAAATGGAGACCCTAAAAGAAGGAGTCATTCCACTGTCCTTAGACTTTATTTAAGAAGTAATGAATCATTTTACACAAACAGATCTCAGAAGCCATGAGAATTAGGATAATGCCTGCTTACTTGCCTAAGAGATGTGTTTCTTCTTCTTTTCTCTGCCTTTTACATGCATAAAAATCCCATCTCTACACAGAAGGAAGATGAGACTTACGGAAAACTTGAGACTGTGAATCTAGACCTAAAAGGGGCCTAAAAACAGCCAGGCTAGCCACCATGAAGACATAGAAACAACTGGTTGACCCAACAAGGCTTTCAGATATTCTTTTCAAAAATACAGCAAGGCCAAGTGTTAATTTTGAAAGAAAAATAATTTTTGGTTTCAAATAGCTTTTTTAACACCTTCCTTTTGTTATGTTACCTTGATTGTATATTCTGATCTGATCATATGAAGTCTGTTCTCCTGGGAAATCTGTAAGTAGACGCTGTTCTTGACATGTACAACAAAATGACAATAAAAAAATTTTAAAATTCAGAGCAGCATGCTCATTAAACATGCAGAAGATGTTGGGCAATCCTTTACTAGTTATATTTTCTAATATTGCTATTGCAAAACCAGCTTGTGTTCTTACTACAAAAGCTGAATCAGAACAATCAGATGCAACTAACTTCTGAAAACAGTGGACATGTCTTTGCTTGAAGAACTAGGATTTCTTATTTTTTTGTTTTCTCACAGTGGATAGGACCTCTTGTCAACAGTCTTATTGCCAACAGGTCATTTCAAAGAGAGCTAGAGTAACAGCTGAGATGCAGAAAATTTCACCATTCTGGCTTCCTTTCCTCAGATCAAGCTTTTAAAATGGATGCTAAACCAATGAAAACTATATTCCTTACAGCATAAGCAGATAACTGCCACTCCACAAGCTAAAAATGAATCAAAATAATAAAAAGATCCCTTTTTCCTCTAACAAGAATCTAAGTTTCAGAATTCTCACTGTAAATGAGAATTCTATTCTCTTCTCAGCAGGTCCTAATTTCAGTGCTTCTTAAGCCACCATAGGAAGTATAGTTCACCAGGAAAGCTGTAGTTAGATTTCCAGCCAAAAAATGCAACCCGTTTTACCATAGCATCCGAATAATGGAAAATGTTTTCTGACATGAGACAACCAGTTCTACCTGCTTCTTAATGCAAAGAAGAGTAAGCTTGTTTATTCTGTATTATCTTAATGTCCCATAATGGACACCAGAAGATAGTCTTCCCAGGTCTGGCAGCCCTCACAGGAAAGTTAGTGCAAGCTCCTTAAGTTATTAATCTCAAAACCATGCTGATCATCACACCTCCTTTCCTAAGAAGTAATTAAAAAAACCCTGCTAGACAAAAGCAAATAGAAAGGAAAAGCCAAGACTCCATCTTTATCAGTGGTAGACTTCTAACAGATTGTAGCCTTGGCTGTCAAAAGCAAATTTCTCGGCACTCTCTTCTCAACCTGTTCCTGTTTTTTCTTTTTTTGAGCTTGTGCCAAATTGTGATGCTTGAGTTGTTTTTAAAGTTTTATTTGCCAGATGTTTAGAAGTGAAAGTTCAAGACCTGTAAAGGGTTTCATGCTTCTCTCATCAAAGGTAAGCGTAACTTTTCTGTTGGTTTCCTGAACTGGACAAGGCTCACACAGAAAATGTGATAGAGACCTGAAACATTCTTCATTATTCTCTTTAGGCTCCAGTTCCCAGTTCCTCCCCTCCTTCCTAACCCAAAGCCATGTCTCAAAAACTTTCAAAACCACATGAAGACCCTTTGTCCCAGAGATTTGTCTGGTATGGGGGATCATGGACCTGGATAGACCCTGGATTCAGTTCAGTTATGGAAGTGCATCCTATGGGAGGTCACTGCTTACAGTACAACAATGTAAGGTCCCCCTTTTCCATCACATGTTCAGACAATGTCTTCTTCCACGCTACATGCCCCAGTGTATATAGCTTGAATAATCTAATTTCTGCTGAGCAAAAAAAAATTTCTAATTTAATTTACAAATTAAGACATTTCTAAATTATTTTATTCCCCCATCCCTATTGAACAGAAACCCCTTCACACACATTCTTCGTAATGTTTTTTGTTCTTAAAACTATCACTGTAGAAACACAGAAAGGAAGATTTTGTTTATACATCACTAACTCAGAGGGAAAATAAGCACCAGTGTTTATAAAGCCTGGAACATAAAGCCCAGATCTGTTGTAGGAATATAAATTGGGATGTCAGTGAATGAATAATAAACTGCTCTAAATTATGTTTTCCTACAACTTCACCAGCAGACTTAATTTGAAAAATCTGTCTTACAGTCTTTTGCAGGCATGAAGTCATAAACAGGTTCGTTTCAATTCCTCTTAAAGAAGAAGAAGTGAGTCAAAATGAGTAAAAAACCCATACAGTTTGGCTTTGGAATTATTTAGATTATTCATTTTTTAAGTATGTTGCAAAAGCAGAATCACCTGGATACACAATGCTTAGACAGACCAGTCATATTTTAAAGAAGATTTGCTTCAATAACCTGAATAGTCATAGCTACTGTAATATAGCTGGATATAACTTGGGATCACTATTTTTTTCATATGCTGAAGCAGTGTCAGCAAAATGGGGAATGAGCAACAGAAAATCAACAGTAATTTTGTGCTGCCTGGGAAAGGTGGCATTGGACAGCTGAATTATCATTTTCATTAATGTCATCACCTCTGTTTCTCTTTGGGTTATTTACTGAGCTGACTGACTAGCAAAAATAAATGAAAGAAAAAAACCCACAAACCAATCAAAACTCTGATCAAATTAGTCAATTAATTTATATTTGTTTCATGGTAGTACTAGAAGTAGGTTTTCCGTCTTTTTATTCAATGTTCATAGTACTTACCCAAGATGTGACAAACACAAGTTCAAACCTCTCCTTTAGCAAAAGGAATTGTCTCCACCTCTTCCAGAAACTAAAATCACTACCAAACTGCAGAGTTTCAGAGGGGAAAGAGAAGAAGAACAATACTTTCTGTCTCTTTCTTATTTGCTGTTCACTTTGTTTTTTGCAAAAACCTGCAAATTAGGTTTCCCTTGTCTCAGCCAAACCTCTTAATCTCATAAGATCAAGAAGAAATTCTCTGAGTGCCCTGTAACCAGGTGCATCTTACAAACTTGGGACAACTAAGAAATTACTAAAAGACAGTGAATAGACGGTGAGTAGACACTTTCTGCCCCCCACCTGCCTTAGATTAGTAAGGGCTTAGGGCATTTTTTTCTGTAATGTAAGATATTGGTTCATGTTCTGTCAGCAGTACAAGTAAGTGAATTCTTTCTGTGTCACAAATTAACTCCCTTGTCCCTTCCCACTCCCCACAGCTGGGTGAAAACACCCTCACATGGGACTGTGAGACAGTCTTGTTTTCCTCATGTTTCAGAATGGTGCTTGGAAAATGTGTCACTTGGTTTACTGAAACCAAATATTTTCTTTCCCTTTTTCAGCTCAAAAAATAATGATAAAAAAAAGCTTGGATAAAAGAAAGATTGGAGATAAATCCAAACTATGCCAAGTGCTGATCTACACATGCAGTCAGTAGCAGGACCTGAGCTGTTTTCCTATGTGAGCAGCCTGGTACATGAGTGCTGGCAGCAATTTCATGCTTGGTGCTTTGACTGCAGTGACTTCCACCCTCTCAGGGTGTAGTTGTGCTCTACCAGCAGTGGTTACCTCAGGTAACCCTTGTGTACAATAAAGCACAGCTTCTTCTGCAACCAACCACTTCAAAGCAAATCAAGGCTTCAGCAAGCCTTTAAGAAGGGTACATGCACTTAAAGTTTATAATTGTGTTTAATTCTACTTAATGCCATAATGTCATAATTAGAACTTATGACAATAAGCCAAATTAACATAAGCATGATTTAAATTGTTTAGGTTCACTTGCATTATAATGCTTCAACAACCATAAATAGACTAGGAAGGACTTTTTTATTATCATGATTTTGAAGCAACTTTTCCTAAAAAGTGCCAGGATTTAGTTGCTGCAGAATATGACGAGTTTATACCTGCCAAATGCCCAGTAGAAATGGGCACTGGAAATTTCTAAATTAAGTACATGCTACCAACATACTTACAGATTGCACACAGGATTCCCACATGACTCTGTCTTAACCAGTATGGAACATAAATGGGGATATTTTCCCATTTTGGAATGTGTAGACATTTACTTAAGTTGTTGTGGTACCTATTCTTCTGAGCACAAAATACCCACCCTAACAAGGTATACATGCCAAGGGAAGAGTGAAATCAAAGAAATCACTACTACTTACCATATGCTTGGTCTTGTGTTGAAATATAATTTTTAAGAGACATTAACAAAAATTTTCGATAAAATGTCATTGTCATGTATTTCTAAATATTCTTAAATGATGCCATCCAGAAACTCCCCTCTGCCCCCAAAAACTGAGTTCAGGTCCTAAAGTGAAGTCATTAGAATGGTTCCATAATAGTGAGACTTGAGTGGTCATAGTCACTCATCAACAAAACACAATAAACCAGCAAATCTTATAAAAACTAGGCAGTTATGAATTCCATGGTAAGGTCATAAGAAAGATAAGAAAAGGTTTGAAGAGCCAACAGTGATCTTTGATCAAATTGCATAGGAACCACCATTACATAGATTAAAAAAGTAGGACATCCATTCCTGAGTTTTGAGACATATGAAAGTATTCTAAAGAAAGTGTATTTTATGACCTACACTTTTAAATAATGGAGGAAGATGATCAGCTTATGTTTGTTTTCAGAAGGACAACATATTATATATTTATGAAGCACAGATTACTCTCATACACCTTCTGCATAGGCAAAAATCACAGTAGGAGAGATCAAAAAGGAGGGTGAGGACGTAACAGTGGAGGAAGAAAGAAGTCAAACTGCTGAAAACTGGGAATGGAGAGAGAAGACAGACAGGAAAATCTGGGAGCTGTCATACTCCTCCCATCCGGCCCCATCCATCTGACAAATTGGATACATAAGGACATTCACACAACTCAGAGAGAATACCAGAGGCTTAGTGGGCTTTAAGGCCCTAAAGATGGAATTTCTAGTAAATGGAAAAGCACCTGTTGTAGAAAATACTGCCGCAGAAAGCTCAGGTGAAGACCCTGAGACAGGTTTGGGTATGATAGGAATGGAGTGTCAATACACAAAGGACCTAAAGTTTTAGCATTTAAAGAACTCTACTTATAGATGTTTGCAAACTAATTCATTACTCAAAAAGTGCTTATGAAATCAAGTCTACAGGTATCACTCATTTTATAGAGAGGAAGTCAGAGACAAGCTGAGCAATCTCCTCAAAGCCACTGAGCTACTGTCAGAAAGAGTGCTTTTAATCAGTAACAACAAAAATGTGAGATCCAGGGCTGGTTCACAAGAAATTTCCTAAAGATCTGAGGCCAAAAAAAGACATCGACATAAGCAGTTCCAAATGGGAAGTCTAGGAATACTCCAAGGGAAAAGAAAAATAACACACACAAACTGAAGAGCAAATAACTGCCCAGCAAGGATCTTAAAGAACATACTCATTGCAAAATTTATTTTAGTATTTTATCTGAGAGATTGGCAATTTTAACCCACATGAAATGTTGTTTTAAATCATTATTCTGATTTCTCAGTGATAATGTGGAAGAGAGAAAAAAAGAGAGGGGAAGGAAGCTGAAAAGTGGACTAGCTGAGCAGCAAAGAGAAACAGTATAGCCTGGTTCTTGGTTCATCCTTGTGGCCATGCTATAGTTTGGAAAAATTCCAAGCACAGAGAATTTGAAACAGAACAGATAGGTTGAAACGTTAGGAATGCTTAGTAATTCCTATGTATTTTAACTTCATTCTCACACTCCAAAAGAGAAAAATATTACAGGAAAAAAAGGAACTGAATTATGATTTGATCAAAAAGAATGTAAACAGTAATTTGAAAACAAAGGGCGATGCAATTTGTTGCGTAGTCACACAACATTCCTCTTGGATTTGAAATGCACCAGCGGCTGTTCCACCCCTTCTGAAAGTACAGCCTGACGTCTTGCAGTTCAGCCTGAGCAGCAGCTGGAGCTACAAAATCTTTTTTCCTCTTCTGTCAGGATGGGTGTGATACGGCTTCCCAGCTTGTCCAGGATCCTGTGTTTTTCTTTTCACATTACTTTCATTCTGCTTCAACAGACTACTGCAGCAAGAGAACTGAAGTTTGTGGTTGTAGTAAGTAGATTTGTTTTCTGCTTTGTTGTGGGGAATATAGGGACAGAATTACATGTCTGTTGAATCAAACAAGGTGTACAGTTTCTTTGCCTGTCTTGAAACTTAGAAATAAGTACTGCTGCCCTTTTGCTTACTGAGTTTAAAGAGCTTACCTAAACAAAGATAGAAATGTCTCTAGTTATTTGAATTTTCATCTCCTAATCTCCAGTTATTATTTCAAGATAACTGACTTTGTGGTAGATGCATACTGCAGAGGAGTTAAGAGATGCAAAGTCCACATTTACCTATTCTTCCTTAGTTTAGCTGACACTCCAATGCATAGTGTGAGAGCTAGTGATTACAGACTACCCCTTATATGCTGGAAGCTGAAGCTTATGATATTACAGAAGTTACCACACATAAAAACACAAAATAAATATTTTCCATTTTACAGTGGCTGAATTGTCACAGCAGTACACTGAGAAACAGAAATAGAAAGGCATTTTTAAGTAGGATTTGAGAAATGTTGCATGACTTCAGTTAGGCTGAAAACAGACTGTAATAATTCTTTTGCTGGGCCATTTCTTATTTCAAAGTAGCTAAACACTACTTCAATGTCACTTTCCCAAATACCTCTAGAAAAAGAGAGATTAATTCAATGTAATACTTTGGATTATGAAAGTTGAAGCACAGTAATTTTCATTCTTTTTAAATAAAAGGTATAATGATAAGGAATAATTAGTCCAAAGGAATATTTTCTGTTCCAAGTTGAGGGGATTGGAATGGTTTTCTAAACAGGCAATTGAAGATTTTCTCCTTAGCCTTTCTCTATTTGAGACATTATGTGTGCATACAGGTACAAGGCAGAAGTACTGTGTCCAAAACAAATCATCTGACTCTAAATAAAGTACCTCATGTACAGCCATCTATTGGCTGCATTGTGCATGCAGAGCTTGAAGGAAGGCCAGAGTGCACAGGAAAAACCTGTTCCTACTCCTGCTGAGACACCACACATAGCAGTGACCTGATGCTAATTCCAGTAACATTCTGTATATAGAAATATACTTACATGTTTTTTCAATGATAACAGGGAGAACTGGACACACAGGTGAAAACAGGCAGACAGGAAGCCTTGGAGCATTAACTCCTTGAAAGGAATGAGATTTTTATTGAATTGTAGCTGTTATTGTGTTTTGAAAAGCAATGGTTTTGCAGAAAGTTACTGGAAATGTTTACCATTATGGAGATGGAGGCTTCTTATCCAAAATCATCTTCTTACGATAACTGTGCAGCTACCTTACAAAAAAAAAAATAAACAACAATTTCTAGGGTAGCTTGTCACAATAAACATTAAAATAGTAGGTAAGTTTAATTTAAGCCGACATTCTTTTAATCCTGTTACTTTTGCTTAGGCTGACCAATCACATAAAACATTACAATAGGTTAAATCTTATCACAATATACATCTTTTTTTCTCAAGGAATGATTTATGTGTGCTCTATTGAATTTTGCCTTCTGAACTCACTGATTGAATTTTCATAGAAACAGAATTGCTAGTATAAATAAATAGCATAGGAATTGACCCCAGAATATATCTCTGATAGCATGGGATATAATGAGGGCAACGAGGGTATTGCTGCAGTTGAGGTAAGTCTAAAAAGCATCTTTCTGACATACTTCAATAGCCATGGTCCAGCTGTCCTCTGCAAGTTACCTTGTTTTCACCTGGGAGTATTATTGCATTGTGGAAAGTGTCATAATGACTTTTTACAACTTCCTTAGCAGAACTGTGTAACATAAAATACATCTGCAGAGGAGAAGAAATACAGATAAATGTTTGCTTTTGCTCACTTACAGAATTGAGCTATGCCTGGGAAAGAGATCTCTATTCTCACAACTTCCAACTTTGTGCCAGTTCTGTGCATTTTGATTATTGCTCACAAGGCCTTTTCTCTGAAAAGTTCTAATTCAAGGCAGTTTGTCAAAATGCTTTTTAAATTTCTTTGCTTACATGTAAACATTAGCTTTTACCATAACTCTTGTGCACTGAATTTAAGATTAAAGCCAGAATTTAAAGAACTCAAACTTTTAATTTAAAGAAAGAAGAAAATAAGAAATATGTAGGACAATTAGGCACCCAAGTAGAAATGAAATACTGATTTATTGCTGCTGTTGAAAGACGTTCTGACCTGGGCCTTCTGTCTCTACAGACATATATTTCACCTTTCATATATACAGAGGTGTGGTTTCTGAGGCACTGTGGTTTTATCATGTCTTTCTTCTTGTAACTCAGGATAGGAAGCGTTGACTGAGCATGTTATCTCTGAGTGTGATTTGTCTAATCAAGCCAAGCCATCTGAAACCTTGACTAAACATGCTCAGTATTTCTACATCTCTGGTTTCCCTGAACTGGCAGAATGATGGTTTCACTTCACTTTTGTTTCTTCTTTCCTATTGCTGGCTTCAAAGTAAGAAATCTTTTTGTTTGAAGTTAACTCTGTCAATAAAAGTGTATGCAAGAGGTTCACTAATACTCAGGTACTTTGCTGTAATTCATGGCATTTCTAAATGAAGATGTTATGTATATATTTGTATGCAACACATACCATATTCTCAGTGCACCCTCTCCCCTGCACCAGTTTGTCTCCAATATGATTTTTCAGCTGACAACAATGGAAGCAAATGCTGGCCAAAGTCTGAGTCATCTGACCATTTTCATATGAAGTGATCATGCTCACAAAGTTACCAAGAGTTAATGGAACCCAGACACCAAATCAGATTCAAGCTGTATCAAAGTGGAAGGAGAGGGTAATGGATTTGGTATTTATCCACCTACTGCTTTTGAGAACTAAGGCAAAGCACTTCAAAAGGAGTGCTGAAATTATTATACCAAACAGATCAGCTTTGCTCTTCTTGTATACACTCCCCCTACCATCCCTTCCTTCTTGATTTCTGGTGTCTTTTCACTTTTTATGATGCTTCCTTGCTCCTCTTCTCTCATTCTGCCATATTCTGTGTCTCCTGAAAGGTCAGGAAAGCAATCTGTAGGCCAGGAGTACTAAATGCTGCAGCACACATATTTTTAAATTAATTTGAAGAATCAACTCATTTTTAACAAAGTTGAAATCATGGGTGTTGAGAAAGACACATTGTTGAGTAAGACAAGATCTGCAGGGATACACTTTCTTTTCCTATCACATGTTCTAATGAAAAACAGTTTCAAATTTTAGAAAAAGTCTCCCAAGATGTAGCTGTGAGTGAACAAGTTAGTCCTTCAAGGTTAAGTGGTTGTTCATAGTCATTGTTTCATTTGCAGCTGAAGCAAGGTCATTTTCAGAAGTAGCAGGGAGGTTTGAGTACATACAAAAACCAGTTGGCTAAGAAGCTTTGTCCTTCAATTCCTAAAAATAGGGTTCTGCTTTTTTAACTGTTTGTTCCCTTCTTGCTGCTTCCAGCTTACTGCTCGTATCGTATTTATGTGATGCAACTGTGCAATGAAGGTGCAGAAATATGAACAAGGAGCTGAATTATTTCCTATTTTGAGTGGACTTAAACTGTGCCTCCTTTTTGAAGAGCACACCCTCCACTCCTTCAGTTTCTTAAGGTTACTAAGAAATAAAATATTTTCTTTTATATCTCCTGCTTATATATTCAATACATCTTTTGATCTTGATCTTTTTGCACACTAACCTCTATTCAGATAAAATGCTACTCTGTTCTGGCTTATTGAAAGTTGTTAGGGGTTGACTGTTGTGACATGCTCAGGGTTGTGT
Source organism: Illadopsis cleaveri (assembly GCA_013399915.1). NCBI lineage: Eukaryota > Metazoa > Chordata > Aves > Passeriformes > Timaliidae > Illadopsis > Illadopsis cleaveri. Next base: position 114,577 of record VXBB01005517.1, on the reverse strand, counting down.
CATACACTAAATATAAAACCTCACAGACCCCTATTTAAAATCTAACACATTGTCAGTAGTTTTTCACTAATGAAAAGGGCATATTTATGGCCAAGTGTTGATCTATGGTTAAGTATTGCCTAAAATATACGTAAAAATTAGTCATTTAAACATGTTAGTCAGTTTGAACAATTGTCAGTTACCCATAAAAATGCTTTTCTGTGAAGTTGGATAATTTAACAAGAGAGGATGCAGCTATATTGTAATTGGGAATTTAACCTTCATTTTTGACACAGGTACCAGCTTGTCCAGAAAAACTAATCCCACCTGACACCTATGTACATCAGCATAAAGAGAGGAGCAGTAGTACAAAAGTCCTTTTCACTCATTTTTCTTGCACTCAACTAAATCAGCCACCAGAAAATGTAGCTCTTTACTTATACTCCTGTTCACTACAGGTGCACTGAGAAATTGTTACAAAGAACCGAGATTCCAAGTCAGTAAGAAAAGAGATTTAAAGAGGATTAAAAATTGCACAGGGAAGGAAAAAAACCCAACCAAACAACAAACTTGAGGATGAGGGTGAAAAACCCTCCTTGAATTGCTGCAAAATATTCATTTCAGGTTGGCCGCATAGTGAAATTCAACTAGCAAAAAACATAATAAGCAGTCTTCTACATGTTCTAATGGTAGCTTATACTCTAGCAAACCTTATCATCTGTTGTAGAAAATAAACAGAGGGAGAAATCCAATTATATTTGCCTTTAATGGACAGTATTTTCCATCTCTGAAATACCTGCTCAAGCACAGGTTCGTGTGCATTAGTAGAGAAGGCTGATGGAAAGGGTGTGTGGTGTAATTAAAACATTAAGTCACACCGCTGGTGTTTACTTTGAAAAATATAAACATGAAACATCTCCCAGTGGGAGTGGCAAACGAACTAGTGTGTACAACCCTCCCTGATGTTTGAGCAAGAATGATGTGGCTTAGTGAGGCAATGGAGAGTATTAATTATAAACAAGTTACGTACCGCTGAGGTATTAGGGCATAAATGTAATTTTATTAACAAATATACCATGCTGCTACATTGTCATTTTATTGTGCTAAGTCAGGAATGAAGCTAGTGATGGGAACATTGATAAGCAAAGGTAACTTTTCCAACAATTTGGGTCAGTATCCTAGATGGTTGTCTGGAGCCCTGTGAATTTGTATTCCAGCATTTCCTTTCACATGAAACTTCCATGGATTTAATTTTTCTATGCCTATGCAGCACATGCTTAGGGAAAATAATTCAGTTTTTCAGAACCATTTAATCTAGGGCTGTAATTTCCCTTGTATGCTGGAATAAAAATACAAAAATGTTCATTTAATTTTTCTGATTAAAAATCAGGCTTATGCCCACTTAATTCCTATATAATTATACATTTTCTTGATTGTAAAGAATGTATTCACATCCTACTTGACTAGGTTTCAGTAGACTCTCTAATATTTCCATTTGAAAAATGACACTGGAAGTATAATGTATGTTTGACTTCTAGTTAGATAAGGAAGGAGTGTTAACAGTAATGAACTCAAGGGGTTTTTATTGCTTTTATTGTCAGATTTTCCGACACGGTGACCGAACACCAATTGTAAACTTTCCAACTGATCTACACAAAGAAAGTGAATGGCCCCAGGGATTTGGACAACTCACCAAGGTATGTTGACTTTTTTAGAAGAACTTAAAACCGCTACTAAAAGAGGAAGTGGGAAAAAGTTTTTTGTGTGTGTCTCAAAACCATTAACAAATCCCAGGTTCTGATAGTTGCTATTAGCAAATACCAACACTAGTAATTCAAAAACATTTTTGCAATGTTATTCATTCAGCTATTGTTAAATTGAAATCTTGTTCATCATAGCTTTATAACTACCTTCCTAAAAGCCACAACTTCTTGATAGTGTGTCTGCACTCAAATAAATGGCAAGTTTTTTAACCGTACCATTAACACTGATGCAGTTCTAATGACCATTAAGTACTGAGCCCTGTGACAGGGCAAAGGCATGACACCTGCCCACCAAGGCAAGTGAAGAGTCCATACCTCATCATTGGACTGACAACTACCAATTCACAAAACAAGAGAAGACTTGCAGGAGAAGGTTGCTTCTGGGGACAATGTGTCTTCTAACAAGGCCACTTGCTGTCCAGAGTTTCACTAGGATGCACTGAACCTACTTGTTGCTCTGGAATTTTAACATTAAGCCTTAGCTCTTTTACTGTATCTAACATATGAAGCTCTGGAGCAAAAGGAAGCCAATGTATTTCCTAATAACACTTTGACACGGTCCAAAAGCATGAAACAGAGACAGTTCATTGCTTAATGTTTGAAGGGGGGCTTTAAATGTCTGTAAAATTCAGACACTGAAAAAATGCATTACTATCTTACTACTAGCTTATATACTAAGAAGATGTTCTGCTTTGGCATTGACTTTTTTGAGAGTTTTTTGCTATTTTGCTATCTTTTTAGCAACAGTAGTCGGAATGTACTTCTCTGACAGGTAGAAGTTAAAAGGTTCAGCTCAGGCTTTAGAAATTAATAACAGAAAAACAGAAAGAAATTAATAACAGAAAAAAATGAAATGTTTTCAGGTTGTCTTAGTGTGCAACCTAAGACAACTGCAGGCACACCAAGGCAAAGACAGAAGAATGCTACTTAAGGCATGAAATATAAGCCACAAATTTAAAAAGCTGACCAATCAACAGAGCCATGACAATGATAAATAGTAGGTTGCCAATCATCCTCTCTCAGCTGTCCCTAAATGGCATACATTGTAAAGGACAATGTAGATCGGTGTCTACATATTTCTACAGCGCTATGGAAATAGTATTTTTATGGAATCAGAGGCATTGCCTTTCTGTAGTAGATGTTTCAATCTTAGCATTTCAGAACATATAATTTCTTCACAGATATAAGTGGACACTACTGTTAAAAATTCTAGATCACCTGCAACATACACAGTTGTTCTGGTTTTGGCTGAGAGAGAGCTGGTATCGGGCTCTGTTTTGGATTTGTGCTGAAAACAGTGCTGATAACGCAGGGATGTTTTTGTTACTGCTGCACAGGGTGTACACAGATTCCAGGGCTTTTCTGCTTCTTGTACCACCCTGAGTTTGTCTGGGGGTGCACAAGAAGTAGGGAGGGGATACAGCTGGGAGACAGCAGTCTCCACTGAGCAAAGAGATACACTGTACCCTATGATGCCATGCTCAGCATATAAAACATAAAAACAGGAGAAAGAGGAAGGTGCAGACATTCAGCTTGATGTAATTTCTTTTCCCAAGTAACTGGGATGGAGCCCAGCTTTCCTGGAGCCTTAATACCTGCCTGTCCATGGGAAGTGGTGCATAAATTCCTTGTTCTGCTTTGCTTGCATGTGTGGCTTTTGTTTTGCATGTCAAACTGTCTTCAAACCCTGGAGTTTTCCCACTTTTACTCTCCCTGATTTCACCAGGGGTGAGTGAGTGAGCAGTTGTGTGGTGTTCAGTTGCCTGCTGGGGTCAAACCACAAAAACAGGATGCTATAGTTAATAATCACTTAAAAGCTCATTGCTGAAGACA
>VXBB01005517.1:93693-106446 GCA_013399915.1 Illadopsis cleaveri | reverse complement strand
GCATTTGAACAATGATCTCAGGCACATGGTGTGATTCTTAGGGATGTCATGGGCAGGGCCAGGAGTTGGACTCAATGATCCTTATAGGTCCCTTCAAACTCAGCTTATTCTGTGGTTCTGTGAAAATTCTGTGAAAAGGCTGGGTGCTAGAGAATCTATCTGCATGTATGTTCCATATGTCTTGAGTATTTGTGGTATATTCTTCACTTTTTCCCCACAGGATTTTTTACAAACAGTGGCAGTTAACACAGGTCTGGAACTAAATCACCTTAAAATACTGGACAATTTCCAGCTCTGGAATACATACGATACTCTACATTGTGAGGTAATAATAAATCAATAGATGCTGGGGAAGGATATAACATCAACTTTGGGTTTCAATTAAACCATGGCAATGTGTTTTCACAGGAATGGNAGCTGCTATAGAATTAATCAGCATGATGGCTACAATATATTTGTGATTTTTAACAGAGAAATTAAATTATTAGCTCTAAACTATCAGCAGGTAAACATCAAAATACTTAAGATTTTGAACATGAGAGGTCATGAAAGATCTATCAGTTAAAATTTTTTGAGATGGTGATTGCTACCAGTTAAAAAAAGCCCAAACTTACCCCAAGCATGGAATAATTCCATTTGGCCCCAGTCATTACCAGCAGTGCATGAAGTATTTTGAACATATTCTCTACAAAGTGAGGTAATTAAACATCATAAGACAGTGTCACTGTTACATGACTGGAGAGTGACACTTGTCTCTAGTTGCCCAGTAATAGAACTGGTATGTGGTCAACTGTATGAATGACAGAAAAAATTACGTATTTATAACCTGAAGACCCAGAGAAAGGAAGGGAAGAAGACAAATGTCTGCAATATTTCCCACCAAAACCAAGTATCTCTATAGCAAGAACACATTATACCTACAAGGGATCTCCTTCACACATGTGCTTCTGCCCTGCCCATTCACTCACCTCAGCCTGATCCCCATTCCCACAAAGTCTGTTTCAGGGAATACTCCAGAGTAAAACCACACTGTGCAAAGAATTGCAGCAGCCTCAGAAAGTCTAAACTAAGTAGTGTGAGGGTAGATGACGGGATGATGGAAATCAGTAAATTATAAACATTCTTTTGTTTTTCTTTATCACTAGAGTATTCACAATTACACTCTCCCTGTATGGGCCACTGAAGATGTAATCAACAAGATGGAAAAACTGGCAGAATTGTCCTTACTGTCATTATTTGGGGTTTATAAAACAGAAGAGAAATCACGACTACAAGGAGGTAAATCAAAAATTGCATAGCTCTAAGAAAGGAGGAGATAATGCAACATCCTGTCACTTTACTAATGCAAAATTATTCAAACAAACTCTTGATTTGAAACTATGGACATTGGATGCCATATTAAGCGTTGAACATCAGCACTTGCATGGGTAAAATACTGCAACAAGGTGTAAAAATTAATGCCTTTAGGTTTTCCAGTTTTTTTAAGGGATTAGGAATTTTAGAAATACAGAAAACTAAGGGAATAAATCAGGCCCTCATGGTTATGATCATTACTTATCTTACAGTAGGTTAGATTAAGTTGTTTCTCCAACATTTCTTGTAATTGTTTCCTGTTCTTTGTTTTCCTTTTGATGTACTGGTTATACATTGTGTCAAAACACTGGCAACACATTTGTAGCTCTCTGAGTGATTTAAAGCTGCTTAAAAACAGTCTGACCAGAATAGAAGCTGAGAGATTCCAGCTATGTCTATACTGCAAGAACTACAAGAACTAGGAACTAGTGCTTAGCTCCAAAATTGGGGCACATGGACTGTGCTGCACCTTCTGACCTTATTTCAGGACACAACCCAGGAATTTATCATATGATCCTCAGGTATCCATGAGCAGGAAATCCAAACAATTAGCTTGCATATTTGCAGGCTGGAACATTTGAGGCTAGGCAGGCTTTCTAATGCACCTACTGTGCAGCCTAGGTCTAGGTAAAGAATTAGTAGCAGGTCCGTCACCTAGGCATACACATCACTGGATCAAATATATACTAATTACAGGCTCAAATCTGCAGTAAAGCCCATTAGCTGGCAGGTGACCATATCACATGGTCAGGACTATTTATCTAATGTTCACTGGCATACCAGTTACATCCTCTTTCCTTAGAATGATACAAACTGTGTTTCAGGAAATTTCTGCTGCCCTTACCCATTGGCTTTAGAATATCTTTGGGCTGGAGAAGAAGCACAAAAGAGCTGTGGAAAAAATGAAGAATCAATAATGTGTAACTTATTGGAAGTAAATAGTTAAAATATTTCTTTGGCATGTAAAGAGGAAGAGACCAGCACAGTTGTCATTATTCCAACACTACAAACAAACAAAAAAAGGATGAAGGGATCTCCACATAACAGAACTGGAAGTGTCATTATCCCCAGTTCTCAGGATGGTTCTAGATGATTTCCTTTGAATCCTGCCTCTTCACTTGACCTGGATGATGAATCATATATTTCTCCACTGTAGTACCTACTCTTACAAAACCATAGTAAGATAAAAAAATGAGTATGAGGCTTGAGCAGATGTCTTACATTTGATACTCACAATGTTTTGTCTTTTTTGTTTCCATTCAAATATTATACCTTCATTTTCCATTTCCTTTTTTTCCATCTTGAGGTGTCCTTATGAATATTATTTTAAACAGTATTAAACAAGCTGTCAATTCTTCAAAACCAAGAAAAATGGAGGTCTACTCTGCAGTGAGTATTTTCTTCTTTCGTAAATCTTGCTTTGATTTTACCAGTAAAGTTAAATGAAATAATAATATAACACAGTTTCATTCAGCTAACAACTTGAACATCAATCAGTACAAGAACACAATATAGGCATGGATCTCACCTCAGTTTTAGTTAAACTATATTCGGCAAAGAAAAATATATATTTTATCCTTCATTATTCCTACAACCTAATGGTGCAGTTTCTACTAGTTGCGTCTTTTCTGAAGTGCTCCAAAGATACAGGCACATAGCAGAACTTCAGCTGTGCCTCCAAACCTCTCCTCTGTGGGTTCTTTTTTATTACTACTGTTATTATTTTATTTATTTTAGAGGATGAAGAGGGCCACTTTCATCAGGCCAAGGTCTGCTTAGCTCATTCATTATTCTGTTTCTAAAAAGGGCCAAAGGCAGGGATGAATGTGTGAATAAAGCCAGCAGAGAGTGATAAAATCTTCCAGCAATCTGTGTCTTGGGTACTTCCTGGGACAGTTTGTTCCTGTGTTTAGCAGCTCTTGACAGACTGTCTTGCATCAACTTGCTTAATAACATTTTAAAAGTATTTATACTTTTGGAGTCTGCAGCATTCTGTGACAATGACTTGTGTGTTAAAGAAAAAAATACTCCCTCTTTTATTCACTTTTTCTGGGTCTCTAATGAATTTACTATTCTCTGTCACTCTTCTTCCATATTTCCTTTTCCAAGACAGAGTCCTACCCTATTTAAACTTTTCTCCTATAGAAACTACTTGATACCTCAAATCTTTCTCACTGTTCTTTCTACACGGTTCTAGTAGTACCGTGTTCTTTTTGAAAAGGAAAGAGCAGTACATCCAGATTTTTCACTTCTGCTTTAATAGCCTAAGTTCAAGCATACTGTTATTTTTGAAACTGATAAGCCTAAAAAATTTCAGAACCTGAATAATAATTAAACCATAGCTGCTAGACTATAATATAAATAGGTCTAGCATATATATATGCTTAAAAAATTTATGCACCAAAGTGTTTGGACTTCCTGCCTTCAGCTCCTCTTTCTATGATCCCTGCAGAAGCAGGGATAACAGGTAGATGAAGAAACTGTATGTGGGTGGGTAACTGATCCCATAAAAATAGAAGCCAAATTGAGATTTCATTGTATGAGTCCAAACAGAAGGGAGAATTGAAAAAAATCTGAAGTGGAAGCAAGGAGAATAGTCTTTGCACACAACTATTTGTCTGGTATACTAACTGAAAAAAAGTACTTTCACTTGAAATGCCCTAGATTATACTACTTTACAGTGACTTAATCTGACCTTGGAGTAAAAAACACTACTGAAGAAAGGAAAAGAGAAAATGGAATGAAAAATTAGATTTATTACTCAAACTACATCTTGCTTTCTCTCAGTATCTGTCTCCAAAATCCTGCCAGATGGTGTAAGACACATACCGCAGTAACTCTTTGGAAATGCCTCCTGCTGTCTGTAGTAATCAGTTAACATGTTTTTCCCAATGGTGAATATACTGAACACCTTTTTATGGTTAAATTTACACAGGTTTTCTTTTATCTTGATTTCCACTCCCTCTCTACACTTGTCTCATTACTCTGGATGAATGCTAGTTGACTTAATTGACTGTAAAGGATGGATTTTTTTTTTTTTCTCCAATAGCATGACACCACAGTTGGGGCCATCCAGATTGCTCTCAATATTTTCAATGGAAAACTGCCACCATATGCTGCTTGCCAGTTTTTTGAACTCTACCAAGAAAGCAATGGGCAAGTATTTTCTTATCTGTTCAAGAAAGAGTGTTTAGAATTTGCTACCCTCTTCTCCAAAACCATTTTTTCTCTCAAATATTGTGAGAAGATACAATTTTGAATTAAATAGATAGTTCAGTGACAAGCCCATATGCACACAGTCATATTAAAACTATAGAAAATTACATTTTCTGGATGTGCATGTGTGCTTTGAAATACAGGAAGAAGAGGTAAAACAAGCCTTATGAGAGGGAAGAAAGTGGTAAAATAAATTTTTCTGATTCTTCAGATGATAGCACAAATATTTCCAAGACATAACCTCCCACTGTAAGCCAGTTGGCTTAGAAGAAGCCAGTGCTGATGCCATTCAAGGAGTCTTCAGCAAGACCATTTCAGCTGACTAGTGATCCATGCAGTTAAACAACCAGCTTTGGCAAAGTGGGTTTACAGATGTCTTTCACAAAACCTCCACCCTTGGAGAGCAGGTTTTAGAGCAGAATGTTAGAGCCTATTTCCAATATGCTGTCTCAAAGAAGGAAACACTGTATTTAAAAACCCTTTCTAATAAACTTTTCACTGTTGTTAATCAGGCAATATAGCATCGAAATGCATTATCGGAACGACACTTCAAAGGATCCTTATCTCCTCACTTTGCCAGGGTGCACCTCTTCTTGTCCACTTGAGAAGTTTGCTGAACTAGTTTCTCCTGTGATTACAGAAAACTGGTCAAAAGAATGTGGGAAGAAAGACAAAATGAAAGGTAGTGTAACAGTTCTGTATTTTCCACATAGGACATGGAGGCAGACATTTTATCAGTGGCTCCGAATTTTGTACTTTTCACACAATCAATAGATTTCCATTTAAGTGTGGGCCAGATTTACTAGGGAAAAAGAAGATCAGTAGAAATTAAATTAGTATATTCACAAAAGGATATGCCTGAAGGCTATGGTCAAAACTAGATCTCCACTTGTTGAAAATGTCTAAGAGAAGTATGGATGTGGGTGCTATACGAGGGTCCTGTTCATGTTGGGTACACCAGACTTTCTGCAAATGCAAAGCAAAAATGGATTTCAAATGCATGGTAAGATTTGTGCATCTCTATTTCTGCAGTTGTACTGAGTGCAGCTGATCCATGATCTACTAAGAGCTGAGAGATGATAACCTCTTCCTGCCTGAATATTATTTCTGGGAGGAAGGAGAAGAGCAAGGCAATACATGTTGCTTTTCAATAGTCCAATTATTTCCCCTGTCCTGCATATATTCACCATTTTGTGATCCCTGATGAAACTATTTTTCTTTTTTCATCAACTACACATAGTCCCTCTTGCCCTATGAAAACCTGGGAGTAAGATTTACCTATGCACAGGAAGCAGTCTATAAATTTCTAGGATTGAAGTATATGTTCTTATGTTGCATATGTCTGTAAATGTGATCTTGCCAGAAATATTTCCATTGCACATACATATAATTAGACTGTTAGCTTTGCATATAAAATGGTATACATATATGTCTTTCATTAACTCCCTTTTCATTTATTTTTGTTCTTCACAGATATTTTCATCGGATTTAATGTTGCTATTGGCTTGTTGTCCATTTTTAACCTTGTACTGCTCTACCTCTTTTATCATTATGGACACTGCAGGCGCAGAAACAACTACCAAGACATTTAAAGTGGAGGTAAAGAAATGAAAGAGAGAGCAGCTAGACATCAGGGAATACTTGAAGTTGACCATATCCATCAGTTTGCTCTGAAAATAATCTCCAAAATAATCTCCAAAGCATATTCATTAAACCTGAACAGCTGAGGTATCTGTGGCCTAGCTCCTAAAATTTTACACATCTGCAGTGAGAAATACTGGAGAAACACATTATTTTAGGAATTACTGGATGGATGGAATTACTCCAATTTATATCTTTATTCTACTACTACTATTAATCAATTTTACATCAGCCAGTGGGGTGAAAGAATGTTATTGCCTATGCTTTCTTTTATATTGCCTATTACCATTTATCCCACTGCTGCTCAACAAGTCTTTCCTCAAAACTGCATTCTGTAACATTTGCCTTACTTCCTATTAGTGGCTATTTTGCTGATGCACAGAAAAATAGTTTTAGTGAGCAGAAGTTGCAATTACTGTATGAAAAAGACTCATACCAGTATTTGGACATACTGTTCCTGCATTTATTCATGCAAATTTATGCATGAGTTTAGAGCTTGGCCTTCAGCTAATAAAAGACTTCAACCTGCTCTTTAACGGAGTTACACCTCTATAGCTCTCACTGAAATTAGTAGAACTGGGATAATCTCTGTCACATAGCCAGACATCAAGCAAGAAGCTTAGTGCAACAGCATCTTGGTCGGTGTCTGTAACTTCAATAATATGGATATGTAAATATATTAAAATCTATTTTCTGTTGCTACGCTGTTTTCCTATTTTTCTGAGCTCCCACTCATGAATGATCCTTTGCTCTGCATTTCTTTGAGCCATTCTTACAATAATTCCTCAAGCTATCGCTCTCTTAAGTATCTTTCATTTTAAGTCACAATAACTCCTTTAACTCATTGCTCTGTTCACAATCCTGTATGTTAGCAAATACACTAAAAGTAAGAAAACAATGATTCTGCTTTTTGTATGTTGATCTTTTCTGTGCAATATATCTTGTTTAGATTGTAAGCTTCTGATGTCAGGGAAAGTGTTTCTGTAACTGCACTTGAGTGTCACAAACCATATGCATAATAAGCACAAATATTGCTGTATCAAATCCTACTCATTGTCATATGCTTCAAGACTGAATCAACACTTTTTCATCCTGCAGTCCTGCAGAGGATACCATGGAGAAGTCTCTTTAAAAATTAAGACAACCAAACAAACAGGTACCAACAGCAGGGTCAGCCCAACAGATATAATGTGCTCAATCTAATGTGTCCTGTTGAGATTCAGAAAGAGAGAAAGCTGAGGGATGGAGCTGCTTAGCTCAGACATAGCATCACAGCAATGTGAATACATTGCTTCTGGACTGACTTGCACTCACATTCTGTGGGTTGCAACATAGAGCCCAGGAGCCTCAGTAAGCTATCACTAAGTGATCTAGAGATTAGCCCTCAATATCACAGCTGAAATGTGATATAATTATATATAGTGATATTAAATGTCATACATTAAACAGCATAAGTCAGGGTAACAAATGCTTGTGGGAATATAGCACTTCCCAAACATTGCATTTCTTGTAATAACTTCAGCTACTGAAGTATCCACCTTTTGAAAATTATTTCTCACTCAGTAAAAATCTTTTAGTAGTATCCATGACATTTCCATTTTATCTATTTTAGGAAATATCATAATCACCTTGTAGTTTTGAGTCTTACATGTCCAGGATTTTTATTGTAAAACAAGTCGATGCAAAGCTGTGAAAAAGGTGAAAGGCTGTCCCTAAATCAGAGGGTTTAGATGTACAAGCTTCAGCTTGTAACTGATAATTTTGATCGTTATGCGAAAACTTGAAGGAATATCTATATTGCAGTCAAATATATTAAAGCAGCTCTAGGAAACAAGCCTGAGCTGGCTTGGTTACTATTAGAAGTGTACTTACAGTGGGAAAAAGTTCAGAACAAACTGCAAAACCCATCCTGGCTCCTTTATGTGCATATAAATATATATAAATATATACACAGTCAGTGGTCACCTGAACTGAACTCTGCATTACCACAGTTGTAGTGCTGCTGGCACTCACTTAAGGATAAATCATGTTTTTTATTAGAGGAAGTCAGATGCTTGACAAATGAAGATGTATCGGCTGATAAAGTTCAGTAAGGACCAGTTTTGAAATGCTAGAAAATCAGTCAATTGCACTTCTCAAGAAGCAGAATGGGATGTGTTTTTCCAAGATCGCTTCTTACAAAAGGAAGCAGATTCAGACAGAAAGTAAAATCTGAAGTGTTTGAGACTTGCCTGGTTTATGCTGCTCAAGCCTAAACTGTAACAAAGAATTTCAAAAGATAAGGCAATTCTTACTGCAGCAGGAGCTGTCAGAAGGAGTTTATTGTAGGGACACCTTTCTGTTAACAGATAGTCATACTTGAAAATGCATATGCACTTTTAGAAAGGATCCAGTGAACACACATTAGAGAGAATGTGATTACAGGTTCAGATGATTTAACTTCAGAATTAATTAGAGTACATTAAAGACGTAATACCTTAGTAAAGTAGACCCTGAATCTCACTTATATGAAAGATGTTTTGTCTTGCTGTGTCTAAATCAAGTAAAATTTCTCCAGTGGAGTAAAAGGTTGTAGATGTAGACAAGTTCATAGCTTTTTTATTTTTTCAGCTATATTTACAATTTGCTTAGTATAATCTGCAGACTGTTTGTGATTAGAAAATATCTTGTCTCCAAGCAACTTGTGGCACTGCAATAAAGTACTTTAAAGAAACAATTCAACATTTGCCATTTTATCTTATTGAAAAACAATGGAGCTTTCAGTACATCTAGAATTTCCAAACAAAAGTAAATGTTCAGATTTGTTGCTTTGGTAATAACAGATTTTAAAGCACTTCTGCTTTGATATGAATAAAATTGATGACATGAAGCTCTCTGTGATTTGCCCTCTAGCAGTGACGTCATCTGTCTCTACAATAATTACAGTAGCAACTAGATGCCCTGCAGCAGGGTTTTCTGGTGCCTACGGTAGACAGTAGTGCACATGCAGCACTTTTCACCTCAGTAAGCAACAACCTCCTCTCACTGAACTAATTTTATTTGGGAACTTTTTTTTTTGCAGGCCTGAATATTGCACACAGTGGGGCATCTGACTTCCAGAGTAATATTGGCTCAGCCAGAAGCACTCATGTTCATTTGTACCAGTAATGTAGAGACACTGGATGCAAATGATATTATTTCCTCTCACTGTAATGTATTTTCTTAGCTGTGGTAAGAAAGCAGAATGACAAATGCACTCTATTTGAATAATTAAAAAAAAAATCTATTCAGTTCAAAAGTTCTAAAGTCTGGATTAAATCCCCAAATACAAGAGATGCATTTCTAAATTTTTCTCCACACATACACACACAACAACACAAAACAAAACAAAACAAAAAACAAAAGCAAGCTAAAACTTCTACTCTACAAAGAATATTAATGATTTACTCTGCTGGAATTTGAGAGTGATGATGAGAGTAGAAATATGCTTATTCTTAGGCACATAGACTTGGCCCACACAAATCCATGCCGAGGTGATGTCAGTAATATTGCATAGGATTGTATTCTTGGCATGGAAGAGTTAAAACTACTGCAATCCTTACTGCATTTCTTATAAAGATGGGGATGAAAGATGGACATTTACCTATAAACAGCTAACTTAATTGATTTAGACACTAATGCTTCTTCATCAGAAATTGCCAAGTATTAATACTCAAATAGATAAACAAGAAATAATATTGAAATAATAGCGTATCACTTGAACTATTACATTACATGGTCTCTTCTATGACTAGGCAAGTTCACCTCCAAAAGGATTAGAGCACTGGAAAGACCTGCAAGATCCTGTGTAGGAGATCAGGTACAGTTGGAAAGACACTTAAAAAGACTAAGTCCTGTTTGCTAATTTCTGTAACTTTGCTTAATAGAACGACACTACTTTTTCTCCTGAGACTCAGTACATTATCAATTCTTCCCACCCTGCAGACTGAGGTTCCAGTGGTCTTTTAAAAAATCTGTGGAGAGCAGAATAATGCCATTTATCAATTCAAAGTAGATAGAGACAAAATAAATTGTCCTGGCTTTGTCTCTGTATATATTTAGCTGCAGTCATGTGCATGACAGAAAAAGGTAATTTTTGCGCTCTGTTTACAGCAGCTAAATCTCTTGCTCTCTTCCTATGGTGAGCCCTCGACTTCAGAGGACACAGCAATTCTCCTAGCTCATCTACCCTATAAACTAAAACTATGGAAAGAAAAGTTGTAAAAGGCAGTCTGATCATAAAGTCTTTTCTTTAGGAAGATGAGAATAAATATGGACTGTAATTTAAGGTCCAAACAGGTAAGCTCTCCATTCTCTAATATACAAGCATTTGAATCAATAATAACAGGCAGACTAGCAAAATTCCACAATATCCACAACTATTGAGCTTTCTAAGGACAGTGTCAATACTTCCTGGAAGTGGAGCTTCTTCATTCTTTCCATTCTGAGGCATTCTTGCAGCTTCTTCTGGCTGCTCTTGAGGAAGCAACAAGAGCTGAAGCAGATCTGAGGCCTACACCTTGTTCAGAATTTTTGAAGCATGTGCCTTTAAGATTAAAATAGATGTGATTAGTGAATTATTGTTGTACTTTTTGTACAACAGCTTCTTCAATGGTTTTATTAGAATCTATATACAGAAATTCTTTTACAGTACAGGCTGACTCCTCCAGGGCAGTCAAATGAACAATTCAGACACACCAGGTTACATTTGTATATAGATGAGATCATTTGCTACTGATACAAGCAGCTCTACCTGAGAATCTTCTGTATCCTCTGCAATATGGTGGTGGAAGAGAGCTTTATCAATCCATTATCCACAACAGACTCCTCTTTCTCGGTAAAAGATGTGGATGAAAAATCACAGTAATCTGGAATACTCTTCAAATAAACACACAGAAGTCTCTTTTTGCTAAATGAAGGCCTAATTTTCACTCAGTTAAATGTTTGGAAAGAAGGATCTGGAAAAGACAGGCAATACTAAAGCATGCTATGCTGCGGTTAGCCCATCTCCAGCACAGTTATTGGGTTGTCTTCTCTTGTAAAGCTATTTGCTCTCACCTCTGAGTTATTGATAGGATGGAGGTGAAGGATGATACAGTGAGGACAATAAGCTTACTTTTACATATTTTAATGATCAAAATATTTGGCCATGCATGTGAACCAAATGAGTCATTAATCCCCTTGACTCCTCATTCTAACTACCACACTGAACCTCAGCGTATGCATCAAGAATAGTCTGTTGATTTATCTCTCTCTTTCTGACCATACATTCAGTAATATCAATACTGCAAAAAAACCACTAGCCGGGTTGCTTGGTCTGGTTGTCTGGTTGAGGTTTCACTATGGTTTGAATACCAACTCTCTGTAAAGACCATTCTTCACTAAGAAGTGCTGTTGTCATTAATGACTGCCTGACTTGAGCCCTAAGAAGAATCCTGTATTCTGCAGAATTGCAAGCCAGAGCACAATTACTTAATATTTATTCATCTGATGCTTCAAACAAGTAACTCTGAACAAAATGTTGGGAGATTTTCACAACCATAGCTTGCATTATCAAAGCAGACTGAGCACTCTAAACAAACTTTTTTCTTTATTTCAGTGAAGTAACTGCCACTTTGGAGAGTGCAGAAAATCCTCTGAATATTCTTAAACGATGATAGGTCTTGACTATTCAAGAAAGAGCTGTTTCCTGAAACAACAAGGATAAACTTTAAAAGAACTCCATTGCAGAGCAGAAGGATGTTACAGACTTCTATCTGTTTCAAGTAAATTCTAAGAAAACTGGAAATACTATAGCAATGGTCATAGGTATGGGTTTGGGAGATTTCTAATAATAAAATATAAAAATTTTGAAAATGAGCTCTTCTGTCAAGAAATGCTTGGGGTGGTCCTGAAGCTACTTTTTCTGTTCTTCTCAGACATTTTTGTTTTCCACCATGTGCTTACATGTTCATTGAGCCCTTGTAAATGTTACTGTGACAAGACCACTCCTGATTTCCCCTGAGTCTGAAAGAGTGCATAGGAGTGAGGAAGGAGGGGAACTGTGCATAGCTGGACAACACCTCATTCTCAAATCAAGCTTTCATTTATACACTAAGCAATTGATGTAAAACTGATAGCAAGCTAACATAACACATGGAAAGGAACTCAGAAAATCTATATGTTTCATCATGAATAATTTCTAAAGAAATTCCATCATGTTTTAAGGAAGATACAAGCAAGGGGAAGCATCTTGAAGATAAATGGCATAATCTTAGTCTAGCCAAAGCATGCAGTAGAAATGTAACACAGCCTGAGCAGGAAAGCAAACCCAAAAGGATTGTGATTCTGCATATCCATGGGATGTCCCACTAACCATCAGCAGAGCCTAAAGGATCAGTTTCAAAAGTTAGTTACCTGTTGGAAGATAGGATGGCTCTGCAGAGAGATCTGGAATGGTAGGATGGATGGGCAGAGTCTAACAAGATGAAGTTTAATAAGTCCAAGTGTCGGGTCCTGCACTTTGGCCACAATAACCCCCTGCAG